>CABFWO010001658.1:75089-102504 GCA_902155825.1 Timema genevievae
GGGGGGGGGGTGAAGGCTTTTCTTATACATGTGTGGTTTCAACTGCTCATGTAGACTCACTGTCTAAGGCACAGGCTTAGATAAATATTATCTCTTATGAAGAAGAAGGTCGAGACTCGAGATTTGTATCTCTGCAGTTTACGTTCTGAATGGTTTACCGTATGTTATATATGACTGGGGCTTAACAATTTATTATCTACACTAATGCGTGTGCACTTTTCTCCAAACTATCCTCAACTCAATGTCAGGAAGTAAGTCATCTTTATAAACCATGGTGTCAAACGTTGGCTAATGATGAAAAACCAAGGATACCACGCACCTATATAAACAAGAACGTTAAAAAAGATATATTGGTATATTTTTTAAAATTTGAAACATTTATATACAAGCTTTAAATAGTAGGACTTTTCATGAATGAAGAGTAACTGAAGAACTCATCACGGGGATTCGAATAAACCCCCTCCCTCCTTATTTTCTCACTGAAGCATAGGGCTGCGTGGGAAGTATTTAATTATATCATGCTCACACTGTCCGGTTTTTAAACACCAATGGAAAAAACAGGGCATTTTGAATTTTTAAAATAGTGGTAACCCCCACAAAAAAACATAAATCTATTTCGTGATTTTCTCTCCTTTCTCCATGTGAATGTAGGTACATTTAGTTAAATATCTCCCACTTCTTAAAGTGTTGAAAATGTCGAAAAAAATTAACATTGACTCTCTATTTAGCTCTCGTTTATTCGCACTGGGTATATATAAAAATAAATAATCTTATCCGACAGCTTAAAAAGTTACTAAATCCACTTTCATATATTAAATACTACCCGCCATGTAGTTGGGAGCTGTCTATCTTCACAGATGGCGTCAATCTACACTTGTTTATTATGGCGCTCCGACTATAAGTATTTTAATTCGTACGTACTGTAGTTAAGACGACTTCTTGACCCGTCTTAAAGAGCTCGGTTCAAAGGTTGCCCGTTTAGAAGGCTATGAAGAAGCTGGATTGGCGGTTTAGTTCACTTTAAAAGTTTAAAGGGTAAAGTTAAAAGGGTGACCCCAAGGAAGATAAGGGTTTATATCTGAAACAACAAATGGACCGTGTGACTTATTTCTTTTACAGTTCGAAGAAAGGTTTTCAGATGTTATCGCGTGTTTCGGTATTGGTGACTTATTGCGAACAGATGGTTGCTTCTAAAGGGAATACAATTAATTATACAACTTTAAAATATCAAGGAGTAATTTTTTGTTTCAATGCTGGACTCAAACAATATGTACAATCCAATTTTCATAGGAGGTAACTTTATTTGACAGCTAGAAAAGTTAGCTAACTCACTTTACACCTTTACGTCAAGCTATATGATCTGCAGCTGTAATTTTTTATAGATGTTATCGCTATCAATACTTTTAAAACAACACCAACAACATATTGATAAAATTAAATAAATTAAATATTTCTAAATATTTTTAAATATCTGAAATTAAAATATAATGAAGCTGTTTTTTATAGATTTTTGTTTGTCTCATATTTTCTTTTAACAATATTTTGATCTGTTTCCTCGAAAGATGAGACTATAAACAATTTATTTTTATTTTTTATTTATTGGACCGATACATAGTTGACTTCGGCCGTGGTTGAAATCGTCGAGATGTTGTGCTTCTGAAAATACAAACCACATCTATAAAATATTTTGGTTTTTTGTTTCCCGCGAGGTTGAACTTTTGGTATAGGCTAAGCGCATCGGTTTTACATGTGACTCGAAGTTTCACTATAAATGGAGTCTCGATTCCCAGGTGCTAATAGCTACATTCGTGTTTTTTGTTTTTTTTAGCACCGCGTCTTTCTTCCCGTTCAAGTTATACGCACAATTAATAATAACGATAGTCTTTTAGGGATGGATAAGGTTGAATTAAGTGTACCCACATTTGCTTATATAGAGAAAGTTGAAAACCATTTAGGAAAATTCACCCTCACTACACCCGGTTAGGATTTGAACCCCGATATCCCCGTCACTGGTGGTTCAGTCTATTTCGATAATGATCCCTCACAGTAGACCAGGGGTCGTCAACTTTTTATTATATTGCGGACCGAATGAGTTAAAAAACTATTTTTTAGGGCTGGTTTGAAAAAAATACTTAGCAAAAATGTCAACTTTATATTGTTCATTAATAGTAATTAGTTGTCAGTCTAATTTTATGAACACAATTGCTTGTTTGATAAATCTTTTGTGGCCCAGATAAAATCTTGGTGGGCCAGATCCGGCCGTCGGGCCGTAGGTTGCTGACCGCTGGCGTAAACTATGATGCGGCCATTAAGGCTGGTCCCATTCGTGTTAATTGTCTGTTGAAACAAAAGCTCTAATGGGAGTAGACCGTATAAGGTAGAATTTAAAGGAATTTTGCGCCCATATGGCGTGGAAGAAGAGAGGGGAGAATACTTTTAAAAAAGGGGGAAAAAAACCCACCTCGCTACACACGTCTGGGAATCGAACCTCAAACCCCGGGCGTCGGCCAACTAGACAAGACGTGACTGGCACCTTTGTATGTGTAACCATTGACGTAGGTCGTATAGTTATTGTAGGCTCTGTGTATTCATAACTAACGAAACAAGTTAAAATATATTTTTTACAGTGAAACTGGAGCATTAAACGAAGAAGTAGATGAGTCATACTCTTTAAGCACTGTCCACACGCAAGATATGGATACAACATTCCACACACATGTATTACAGACCCAGATTATGTCTCAGAAAAGTGGGGGAAAAACTGTAAAACTAGATTGTTAGCAAAAAAATAATTGCTAAAGTAGTTTTGCATGGACAGGTTAGTTTACCGTTGCTTTCTCATAAAAACAAGTTATATGATTAAACCTATTCAGAAATGTATAGACGTGCAGCTACCTCTTATGTGTTCCTTATTTGGGTATTTAACCTGTATTTTATGAACTAATTAATCATAATCGGCAAAACAATTACTAACTTGCTTCAAGTAATAAGTTGGACAACCGATGACGGGAAGATCGAGGCTCGAATCCGAGTTGGGTATACTTATTGTTGTTTTTCCTATATGGTCTTCCACTCTTACTCCACGCAAACGCGGGTACATTTAAATCTAAAATTCAATATTACTCATCTTTAACACATTGGCTTAATTAGTACATATGCGTATAAACCAAACGGGTGAAAATAAACACTTGATTCAAGAACAGACACAACACTCGCACGGGTGGGCACGCGGTAAAAGGCGTTGGTCTTATCTGATTTGCTGGTGGCAGGTAGGTTGGGAAAAGAATCCCGGTTGGGATTACTGAGGTGTTTTTTTATAACGGTTTCCCACTCTCCCTCGAAGCAAATGCTTCTTTCCTATACTATTGTTTAAATACGTGGATGGCTAGGACGGGTTGTAAGAATCGAATAGTGGAAAAAAAGTGTCTCTTTGTTGGTCAACACTAGAGCTAAAATTTGGTAAAAACTTTTTTATATTACTATTAATAAATTTATGTTGACATAAAATGTAAATAATCTGACAGGCGATGAAAATAATAGCCCACTAAAACGTATTTGTTGGGAGCTTTTTTTTTTTTTAATCTCTTATATGCATCTTACCAATAAAGGACCGGCTACACGAGTCCGCACCGCACCGGCGCCGACGAATCGTCGAGAGAGCATTGCTCCGCACTTTTGCGGTGTAGCCACCAAAACCGGAAATAAATGTTTGGGAGCTTCCGAACTTTGTTTTCATGCAAACCCCTAAGCACTGTAGGGATGGGCGAAAAGGTGATTTTACGATATCTGTGATCACAGTGACCTTGATTTTAAAAGAGCAGTGATTTATACCAGTGATAATTCACAGTGATTGGCAGTCTCTGTGTCAGTACTTAAAAAACTAGGAATTTATTTCACAGCTGTTGCACGTGTGACGCTGTAGTAATTGTTTCCAACATTATATACAAGATAAACAATATTATATACAACAACTTATTGAACAACAAACATTATTCTTCTTAATTATTAGCTAACTTAAAACTTTATTCTTCGTAATTAATAGCTAACTTAATTTTATGAAAATAGGTGAAAACCTATGCAAGTAAAAATAAAAATACAAACTTATTTTGTAATAGAACTCAGTCTATAAAGAATATAAAGATGGTTTTCTTTTTTTAGTTACAATAGGCTTATGCTTGGTTTAATAAAGTGAATTAGTTAAAAATCCTACGCGATATTATTGTAAATAAATTCACTTTAGGTGCGATGCGGTGCGGCTCGTGTAGCCACTTGCTAGAAAGTGCGGTACGATGCGGTGCGGCTCGTGTAGCCACTTGCTAGAAAGTGTGGTGCGGTGCGGTGCGGTTCGTATAGCCATACCTTTAGCTATCCTGTCAGCTTCCACTGATAGTATTTTGTATATTGCGTTGACAAGTTATTGCAGTACATACGTACAGCTTCCTATCGATAGCAAAATAGTAATACTGTATATAGTTTCACATGTTCTAATCAGTATCTTATTGTCGAATGCTGCCAGGATGATCAAAGTTTGTTTATGGGAGTTACATTACCTAGGTAGCTGAAATATTGCTAGTCAGATGTTGCGCTTAGGTTTTGACACATTGACCAAACCTTTAAAAGTACATGATTTTGATGTTTACTGTAATAAATACAAAACCATTTTCTACGACACTATAGATAATATATATACTTGAAAACAAAGCTTGGAAACTGAAATTTTCTACTCTAAAAGGTTCTAAAAAAATCAACATGTTCTGGTTGACAATGGTCAGACTAGCACGCCCAAGAGCAGCCCTATACTGACTACAGAATTATCGGGCTGCATTAGCATGTACCTCGAAAGCTACAACTTAACTGTCTAACTACGAAAATAACATTATTATTACTAAAATCACCAAAGTTAAAATATATATATATATATATGGAAGTACATACAATTTCTAATCAACACGTATCAACGAGTGAGCTTCAACTTGACCCGCTTCGGTGACCGCATGGTCTAGGGCGCTACTCTCTCAGTATGCTAGAATACTGATGGGGAGATCGAGAGGTTCGAATCTCGGTTGGGTGTTCTGAGGAGGGTTTTTCCAAAATGGTTTTCCACTCTCTCTTCCCGTAGATTTCGGTACACTTCCTATAAATATAACTTTCCTCATCCTTAAAACCATTAGCGTAATTAGCACATAAGCTTATAACCAGATTAACACCTCAACTTGAAATGATGGACCTGCAGTGTAATCCAAATCTAAGAGTGTTACATCGTCGCGAAGAAATGTGTACATTTTGCATTTCTTTTGATTCTGACAAATACGCAAACTTTCAAGATTGTGCTCTTAAAATGCTGATTATTTTCGGACGAACCTTTAAACGTTAACAAATATTTTCTATAAACTCAAGGGTGACCTGGCGGTTTAGGGGTAAGGTGTCAGACTTCTGTGCTGGGGGTCCGGGCTTCAATTCTTGGTCCCGGCACAGATTTATCTGATTGCCAAACCCTTCCTTCACATCTGACAAGACGTGTATTAATTACAACTTGTGAATGTGTGGAATTCCAGGCCTCCACCGTGGTTCGGATTCCACGTTAAACTGTAGGTCCTCCATTTCATCTCACAATCACCCTACCATTTACATATTAGCGTAAGTGCGTGTAACCCGAACGGGTAGTAAGACGCGGTGCTAATACTACTACTACTACTACTACTACTACTACTACTACTACTACTAATAATAATAATAATAATAATAATAATAATAATAATATAATAACTTATTACGATCAAGTGTTACCAAAGAACATTTACGGACAGTTTTAAGAACCTCAACGACTAAACGAATACCTTACATTAAATTTATTCATTTGAGATATTTAACGTCCACTTTCTGAACTAACTGATTATATCAGAACAAATACTTATAAAATAACTTACATCTAGAACACACACAACATGCAGTCCCCGGCCGTTAATTCATCACTGTAAAAAATACCAATGATACATTTTTTGGCCATGCCAGAAGTCGAAACCGGGACTCTTAGCTCAGTAGACAGACATGTTACTGTCTTAGCTACTGTGTCAGTCCCTTACATTAAAGAAATAATGAAAATTAAAATTGCATTCATCTAATTGATTTGTGTTTTATTGGAGAATCGCTAGTATTTTTAAACTGTCTTATTTATATTGTCTATTAATTTTTTTATATTTATAATAAATTGCGTCTACTGAAAAACCGCATTCTATTTTTTGGCACTTAAGCCAAAAAAATTGCCCAGGCTTGGTCTTGCCCATTGCGAGAGTAACACCTTAGATCAGGGGTCGGCAACCTTTTTGTTATCGCGGGCCGTAAAGGTAAATATATATTTATGGTGGGCCAGTTGGAAAAAAATCTCGAGCAAAAATGTTAACTTTATACCTTCTCATTTAGTAATTAGTTACTATTCTATTTTTATGAACACAAATTGTTCATTTGCTAAATCCTTTTGCGGGCCAGATAAAATCAGGCTGAGGGCCGTAGTTTGTCGAGCGCTGCGGAAGACCACGCGGTCACCGAAGCAGGTACCCCTTATTTGATCCCTGAATCTATAACTAAAATAGCTTAGAGTAGTATTAAAAATAACTCTTGTCAAAAATACATGAACAAAATAATATTTATTTTAATATTGGGTATGAATATCTCAGACTAACGTCCATAGATACCTCCCCAAGGTAATTACAAACAGGTTTTCTTTCTTGTGTTTTTGGACAGATTTTAGTTTGAATAATTGGCTAGATCTGCCTCCAGCACTTATGATTTCGTAAATTCCCCTCGTTAGTATGATATGTGGCTCTGTTTTTTTTTTTAACAACACACATTTAAATGCCAGATAAACTACCGTCAGTCTCTTCCGTAAACTTTAAGCCAGTTAAGACATATATTTTCTTACAAATGAACACACGTCTGTTGGGTTTTTAATGTAGGTTGGCGATCTTCCAATGATAACTATTATTAGTATTTATTAGAGTTATCTGTAACCTGCTTGGTCCAGATCCACTCACAATCGAAATGAAATAAAGACATCGGTTACGTCTTAGAAAAATAACTCAAATTGCTTTCATTCGTGCTCGTAAATAATGGAATGTTTTATTAATGAGTATATAGCAAGTATCTTTTTTAGAATAAAATGTACAGAGGAATGTAGCTAAGAGAATGCTTATCCTTAGTTAAATTAAATTATTTTCATAATTTATTTAAGCTTGGCCTGCTAATAATTTTCAAAAATGGCATCTACGTAAACCATCTAGAAGAGGAATTATGGTTTCGAGTACATGACTATATCTCGGAAACAAGGTCAAATGGGACACATGTTAAGTATAAATATTTTCATTGTTTTTTTGTCTTCTGTTCACCGCTGAAGTGGGTCCCGCATGTTCCGGTACATTCTGTATATGCATACTCTTCTTTTTTCTATTTTTGGACTCCGCATCATACTACCCATCAGAACTATCCTTATTTATACACTAATGGTTTGGGGACGAGAAAGTTAGAATCTAGAGAATGTCCCCGATTTTTTATGTGAAGGGAAAATGGGGACCCATCCAGATGTATTTGGCAAGAATTCGAACCCCGATATCTCCGTCATCAGCAAATCGCACTAGACAAGGATGAGGGCTAGGTTCTTGAAGAGCTCAGAAATAAAAACTATTTGAATAAATACTATAAATATATATATTTTTTCACGTTCACATCCACTTTTTACTTACTCAAATCAAGAGAAAATATACTGATCGTGAAAACAATCAATCTCGAGATTATGACAAATATCTACTTTTTTGTGAACATGAACTCAAAAAAAGTGGACTTTACAATTCTGTATGTCCTCATGTCTGTCTGTCTGTCTGTCTGTCTGTCTGTCCCTGGCCACGGATCAAAAAAGTTTGATGGATTTTGTTCAAAATTGATATTTAGATATTTTAGGGCTATAGACTCTACCACAAAACTGTTTTTTTTCTACCCTAGCCCTTCAACTAAGGGTAGTTTATAAATGAGTATTTTTTTTTAGTTCCAAATTTTTCAATAATGGTTCTAACGATTTTATTTAAAATTCATATCTAAGATTTGTTTGACATGACAAATAACACAATCTACTTGGTTTGGGGTAAAAATTAGATAAATGATCGTTTACTGATGAGTGATTTTTGAAAATTCTAATTATTTTGAAAATGGCTCTAACGATTTTGCTTAAAATGAATATCTGGAGAGTGTGTGACATGAACATGACAAATAAAGCTGTATATTTGATCTAGGGGAAAATTCTGCTATGGCCAGTTTACTGATGACTGCTATTTTTTAATATGAATATTTCAAAAAATATTCTTAGTGATTTGGTTCAAAATATTTTTATAGATTTTTTAAATTAATAGTATTTAATTAATTACTTATTTTGTGAATTTAAAAAAATCTTTAATTAATGATCTGGTTCAAAATTGGTGTCCGGGGATTATTTTACATTATCATTAATAATGTATCTTTATTTATCTAAAATACATTAATTTAAAGGTGGCTTACTTACGACTAATCATTTTAGAAAATTTGAATTTTTTAAAAATTAACCTTGAAGATTGGATTTAAAATGGGTCTGGGAATAGTTTTTCATGATAAATAAAAATACCTTTTTTATTTTACAAATAAATAATTCTAGGGTAGTTTACGAATATTAATTTTTTGAAAATTTGAATTTTGTTAGATATATTTGAAGGATTTGCTTTAAAATTAAATATAAAGAGTGATTATTGTGATTAACAAGATGATGTGTTTGTTTTAATGAGGAAACATACTTAAGGATAGTTTAATAAAACATTTGTTTGAAAATTATTTTCGAAGCTCTAATACACATAAGAGCAAGTTTATATGATTGTGTCGTACCATTTATTTTTAATTTTTATTAGAAGCCTACGTCCAATGCAATTTTTTTTAGCACCGCGTCTTACTACCCGTTCGGGTTATACGCTTATGTATTAATTACGCTAATTGTTTTAGAGATGAGGAGGGTTATATTTAGTGGATGTGTACCCGCATTTTCATAGAGGTTGAGTGAAGAACCATTTTGTAAAAACCCCACCCTCAGTACACCCGACCGAGATTCTAACCTCCATCTCCTCGTCATTGAAAGTCTAGTCTATTGCGAGAGTAGCGCGTCGGACCCTGCGGCCACTGAGGTGGATCAATTTTAGAGTTAGTCCACCTTAATTAGCTTGGAAAGGGGGTGAAAATTTATCAGAAATTAGCTGAAAATAGGATAAAACACTACACCGTGAAGAGAGAAAAGAAAAATATTATTTGTGAATCAGGCCAGTAACAAAATCTGGCGTATTAATCACAACTTGTTAATATGAGGAATGCCAGGCCTCCACCGTGGTTCGGATCCCACGTTAAACTGTAGGTCCTCCATTTCATCTCACAATCATCCTACCATTGCACATTAGCGTAAGTGCGTATAGCCCGAACGGGTAGTAAGACGCGGTGCTAATAATAATAAAATCTGGGCTCCTAATTACTGACCTGTTTTAAATCCCCCGGTAGCTGTGATGCAATACGTCTGGAACAGTTTATCACATTCTTTTTTAGTGTGTGTTTGTATGTTTTAACTTGCAGTAGATTTAAAACCAGTTTCATTCTCCCACAGCTTTTCTTCTTTGATTTATCTACCCTTTCAAAACATTTCACACTTTCTCAACTCTCCTTTCTCATGTTTACCTTGTACGGACATTTTGTGTCACGTGGAACTAACTAAATCAAGGATATGCCATTATTATTTATCATTTTAAATTATTCATTCAAATTATTAAAACGTTTTATAAAACATTTGCTTGTTTTTATGTGCATTGTTAATTTATTGTATTAATAATATTATGTTATATACACAAACTATCGTTTTGTTTTTATCTTACATCGAGATTTATAATAGACCTCGCTCATTGATTGCCTGACTTGTATATCAAAATTATAATGGACCCTTCAGATATCGTAGAACAGTGGTTCTTAAACTTTAATTACTCGCGGCTCCCTAAATATCCTAAAATATTTTCGTGGCCCCCTAGTTTTTACTAGCATATTAATCATTTAGATTTATTTTTTAATAGTGGCTCTGTTTACTGATTTAAAAAAAAATTTAAACCCAGAAATTAACTTAATATATTTAACGGGATCTCTCCTGTTGAACACTTTCCATTAATTTGTCTATTCTTCTTTCGATTGTATTACTTAATGCTATTCGCATGGAAGAGTCGATTTCGATGCTTCGTTTTAATATTCACCATTGTGGAAAATCCCTTTTCACATAAATAAGTAGAAACAAAGGGCAGCAAATTTTGAATGGTGACGGTAAACAGATGGGGATTATTTGTACTATCCGTGATTTATATTATCCGTGCTTTCTCTCCCCTCCATTATCCCGGAATATCGAGAGTCTCCTGTATTTACAACGCTTACTATCATCGAATTATTTCTTCCAAAACGTTAAATTTAAGATAATTGACTTCAGTAATAAGCAAATAACATTTTAAAGATTTTCGAGGCCCCCCATTAAACCTTTCGCGGCCCCCCGGTTAAGAATCGCTATCGTAGACTACAACTTCATATGTCTATGATATCCGCGTATTTTTACTCTAGTGGGGTTGGGATGAAGACTGTAGAGTTTTAGGGAAATTTACTCTTATGTACGAAAGAGAGTTAACATCTCAGACGAATGATGATTCACTTCCTCTTAGCTACTCTCTTAAAGACTTAGTGGCTAACCTATTGTGCTAATTAACTAATTTCATTGTGTTTCTTTTCTTTTCAGGCAAGCAACAAGTCCAACTTCTAGAGTCAAGCGTTCGTTCGACTTAGTTACTTTGGACGTAAGTTGTGCTTGGCTCAATAGTTTATATAATATTGTAAATACAGCCCAATTTTCTTAGGAAGGGCCTTTCTTAAGTTAATATATCTACTTTAATGTATTCATACGTCAAATCATGGTATCTGCATCTGTCACTTTTGACGATTCTAAACCCTATAGTAAAGCAATAGTTATTATAAAGTAAAATTTTTTCAATATTAGCAGCAAAAAAATAAATATGTTTGTATTTTCTAAATGATTCTTCTTATGAAAATTGAACTGGATCTTTGATTGGTATGCTATAGGAAGAATCTTATTTGACAGTTAAAAAAAAATTGTGCACTGCGTATTACTACCCGTCCGGGCTATCAGCATGTCTACACTTATTAGCTGTGGAAGGTAGAATCTACCCGCTTCAGTTTCATAATGGTCTAAGGCGTCACTCTCGTGTTAGACTGTCCTGCTGATTAAGGGGAGATCGGAGTTCTAATACAGATCGTGTCTACTGATGGTGTTTTTCCCTAAATGGTGTCCTTACACGCAAATATTGTTAAGATTACCTCTAAAATGCTTCCTTCCTCATCCTTACCCCATGCGTACAACCTGAACAAGTAATAAGATGCAGTGATATAAAAAATAATAAAAAGAAGGTAGAATAACTTGGAGTAAGTATACCCGCATCTGCATGGAGGGAAAGTAGGGGAAACACCAATAAAAAGCCTCTTAGCGCACTCGACTGGAATTCGAACATCCCGTCAATGGCAAAGTAGATAAGACGAGACTGACGCCTTTGTACTCTTGCCCACCGGTATCACAATTGATTAAACACTCCGCTTCACTCCGAGCTGGTCAGCCGATTGAGGTTCAAATACCAGAGGGATGTACTTTAGTCGTTTTATTTTATTAGTCGTGCGTTTTCTCCCTACCATAGTGTGAATGCATGTGCATTTCCTTAAAATGTATCTTCTTCCTTCTATGCCCTTATAATAATGTAGGATGCGTATAATTCGAACGAGCAATGCGGCATTTAACACCGAAAAAAAGAAAGAAAAATAACTATTAAAATAGACCACTCACTCACTGCTGACAAATATGGCGCAAGCCCAAAAATAGTAAAACTAAAACTCGCCATGAATGCGCTTCCCTGAAACTGTACATTAAACGTGTATTAAAGCTTTTATTTATATTTAGTCCTTCTACAAACAAATCCTTTTATCTACACCGAGGCCTGTGTAATTGTGAGATAGTTCTTCATATAATGAAGATCGTTATGTTTTTCCCCCTGGTACTTTGATCCGGAAGTACGGTTACTCTGAGTAATTTGTGTTTCCGGTTAGATGGTCAGTCACTTTAACACACGGCTAAATTACAGATATATCTTATTAAAAAAAAGTATTAGGGTATTAATTTTGTGTTTTTTTTACAGGTGTTCTAACGTGAGGTGAGCTATTATATTAGCACCTTAGGTGTAATTTATTTTTAGTTCTGAAAACGGACACTCCATTTATCCTGAAAGGTAACAAGTACCTTGCACGTTTCCGCTTTGGCATAGCTTGTAAGATAGGGTGATAGTGCCTACCATTCGTCAAGAAAAATCAAATACAGTGCCTGCTTTTAGTCCATGTGTATACTTTTCAGACCGGTGACCAAGCGGTGTCTGGCGTTAGACTTTCATTTTACGAGGTAATCGATACAGGAAAGTCAAAGGCCGTATCTTAACTGGGTGAATTATAATTACATTTATAAATATAGTTTTCCATATACAGTAAAACCTTGGATTGCGAGCATACTCGTAATTCGTTTCGTAAACGTGTTCGTAATACAAAGCACTCGTATATCAAGGCGAATTTCCCTCATAAGAAATAATGGAAACTCAGATGATTCGTCCCACAACCCAAAAATATTTAATCTAAAAATTATTAATACCTTTTTTATTTTCGTTATTTAAATGTAACTGTACTGTAATCAAATTTATTAATTAAATTTAATTGTGACTAGTGTGAGGTAGACGAGAGAGAGGAGAGGAGGAGGTGGGTTATAGTTTAGGTTGACTTTCACTGTCACTAACAGAATCACTGCTATATGTTGGCTCACTGGAATATTTTTCTTTTTGTGCGACTTTAACAAAGAACCTATCCAATGACACTGCTTGGCAGACAAAGCATAACCGTAGTACTACTCGTATTGCAAGATATCGCTCGTTTATCAAGTTAACATTTATTGAAAATTTTTGCTCGTCTTACAAAACACTCGCAGACCAAGTTACTCGCAATCCAAGGTTTTACTGTATATGATATATCACTATAATTTTATCATATTCTCTCTACTCTAATGCGGGTGCAATTCCTCTCTAAAGCCCTTATACCAATTTAAGCTGTTAGTAAACTTTGAGTTAAATATAATAATTAATACATATATAAATAACACATATAAATGTTTACTAAACTTTAGGCTCAACTGGGTTTGAAACCAATTTCTCTCATGACTGCCTATTCAGCTAAGCATCCCGTGTTCGATTCCCGGCATGGCCAAAGATTTTCTCTTTGGTAGACGCTCAAATAGATTTTTTTAAAGTAGCACTTATTTTGTTCACATTAGTTTTATATAACTAAATAATTAAGAGTTCTTCTTGATAAACAAAAATACTATTAGCTCACCGGTGTGCACGCTGTCTAAATGTCAGAATCAAATAGTTTGGTTTGCCGATTACGGGAAAATCGGGGATAGAACCCCGGCTAGTTATGACCAGGATGTTTTATTCCCCAAATTGTTTCTCATTCTTCCGCCAAGAAAACTCGCTTACGTTTTACTCTACATTATACCTTTCTCATCCCTACGCCATTAGTATAATTAAATGCCCGAATGGGTAGTAAGACGCTATAGTAAAAAAATACTTGAAGAATATTTTTTAAAGTTAAGATTATTTATCGAAACATTTTTTAGCACTGCGTCTTACTACCCGTTCGGGTTATACGCCTCTGTACTGATTACACTAATAAGTTATTGATTAGGAAGGTTGAATTTAGAGGCAATGCACCCGCATTTACGTTGAGGGAGAGTGGAAAACCATTGAGGGGGAAACCCCTTAGTGCACCCGATCGGGATCGAACCCCGATCTCCCTGTCCTCGGCAGTCTGGTCCAACACGAGATTAGCGTGTTAGACCACATGACCGCTGGAGCGAGTCTCGAAACTTTTTAATGTTTCGTGAAAGTTTCACTGGTTTTTGGAAAGACAGTACCCTTATAATATAAATAATGAATTCATCTACATTGAAGTTAATCTTACTAGGTCAAGAGCAAAAATGGGCCTGTGTATAGTCGATAATCGGACGTCATTCAGTCTCCCAATTGACCTGAACCGCTTTTTATTAATTTACTTGTAGATTTGTTGACACCAGAGATTATACTAAGGGCCAGTCTTATGACTAATATACTACTATATAAATATTGCTATTGACAGGTTAAAGTTAGCGACCAGATAAAGGTTATCAGCCACTTTAATATTTTATGCATATTATGAACTGAATTTATCTGCCAGATAGCTATCTGAAGGATAAATATATTTGTATGCAGAAAACGCAAGGTTGGTACTGTTGGTACTGCTACCGCTACTACCTGGAAAGTGACTACAACGCTCAACATTTGTTAAATAATGGCGGCTAAATGAATGCGAGTAAACATATGGCGTCACGTGGGCGCAGAAGCTAAGATGTCTTGCAAGTACTAATTTCGGTGTCTGCCAAAATGTGGTCAATAATTGGTTACAGCGTTTACAAAATTTAATTTATTGTTCTCACATTTTGATAATTTGTTCTTATATAAATATAACTCTACAAATAGATTGTCAGTTTATATAAAAGTGTGAATTAAATGTTCTAACTTTATATAGTTAGAGCCCGCGCCTGTGCTTACTAAACACGTGAACCAAGACTTTAACCTAAAAACAGATTCTGATAGGCGAAACCTCATGAAAAACAACGCGTCACTATGACAACAACCATTTCAACTTTCAGATAAAAGTTATCAGGTACTTAAACCTCCCGTTAAAAATGTGATGGTTAAATACATTTTATCTGGTAGATAAATGCTATCTGAAAGTAATAAGACGCACTTTTAACTTATCGACCAGATAGAAATATTTATCTGCCAGATTAATATCTATTCAGGAGTTATAAGACCGACCCTAAGAAGCCTATAACTAGACTATAAATATGGTCCTAGCCCTCTTTACTTCTCTTTTGCGGCTCAGTGATTTGAAAATCTTAAATATTCATTGAGATATTCATATGCTTAGTGTAAGTTTTTTTAGCACTTCTTCTTACTACCCGTTCGAGTAATACGCCTATGTACTAGTTGTACTAATGTGCTATGGATTGAAGCTTGAATTTAGAGGAAGTGCATCCTCATTTGCGTGGAGGGGGAGAAGAAAAACATTTAGAAAAATACCCCTCAATGCACCCGACTGGGATCGAATCCCGTTCTCCTCGTCTTTGGCAGTCTAGTCTAACACAAGAGTAGCGCGTTAGACCATGCGGCCACCGAAGCGGGCTAGTGTAGATGTTGACTTTTTCATTGGGATGTTTAGTTTTCACTTTCTAAACACATATAAGTACACAATTCACAAACTAACAATCTAATACCCCACTCACACTACTGGCCCATACAGCTTCGTTCTAGTGAATAGCCCTTAGACTCTTATTTGTGGGCACGCGACCTAAATGACAAGATTGTCTAGTTTGGTTTGCCGACTACATGGAGGTTAAAGCTTTAATCCCGGCTAGATGTTCTGAGGATGTTATTTGATTGGTCTCCTAACACGCCACTAAAGCTTCACTCACGCTCTGACATAATCTCCTAGTAAAATACACTTTTCTTTAGAAAGGTTTGCCACTTTAACTACAAAAGTGCTCAAACAACATTTTCTCTTACGTAAAAACCGTTTCAAAACTACACTAACATTACCCTAACACTCTAAGAACACTCAGCCTCGATCTTTCAAAATTCCCCCAAAACTACACTAGCATTACGCTAGCACTCGAACAACACTCAGCCTCGATCATACAAACCATCCCAAAACTACACTAGCACCACACTAGCATTCAAACAACTCTCAGTCTCGATCATACAAACCACCCTCAACAAAGTAAAATATGATTACAAAATGTTGCTTGAAAGTTTGGTGAGTTTGTTTCCCACCGACTGGGCCATGTAGCGTGTTTAGAATCTTCGGGTTCACCTCTAGGGGTTATTAGGGGCCACGGACAGGTGGAACAGGGGGGGCGGGGCACATCACGAGCAAAACCGACTCTTTTGGGAAGTCTATCGTTCTAGGCGCACGTACGGTCGCCATGATTTTTTTTTTAAATTTTATTTCGACAACTTTTGTAGGTTGGGCTGCCGGACCTCTAAGGTACTCCCACGTTGAGTTGAGCTTTAAAACAATTATTATGTTGTTACTTTGTCTTGTGCTCACATGGTCCGGGTCATCAGTCTAGTAATAGACTGGCCTGGCTGTGACTAGGAGGTTAGGGTTCAAATCTTGACCCGGTGCGTTGGGAGAGGTTTTTAACATACGATTTTCACTAAGACTTTACCATCCTCTTTCAAACACGGGTGAATTTCCATTAAATTTCCTTTGGCCACCACCGATTAAGTGACTATGCACGATTTATGTTAAAATGTATGAACTATTTTTTCCCCTCCCTGCGACATACATACACCTGGTTTTGATTCGAGTCCCGACCTGCCTCATCACCGGGAAACTTAACCAAGAATTCTATTTGATTTGGAGGCCAGTTTTTATTTTAAATTCTAAAATGTGGCCGTTTAGCCAAATTAATCGGTCAGGACTGGTCTAAGGCGTCTCTCTAGGAAAAAAGGGGACTGTAGATGTTGAGGAAAATGGGGTTAGAATCCCGGTAAGGTATACTTAGGGTGCTTTTCCCTTAATTGCTTCACACTCTCTTCACGCAAATGCGGGTGCACATAATCTAAAGTCCTTCTCTCATCCTTGATACATTAGCGTACATGCGTATAATCCAAATTGGTAGGGAGATGCGGTGCTAATATATATATATAGATATATATATATGGTGTCCTTACACGTAAATATTGATAAGATTACCTCTAAAATGCTTCCTTCCTCATCCTTACCCCATTAGAGTAATTATATATGCGTACAACCTGAACAGGTAATAAGATGCAGTGATATAAAAATAATAAAAAGAAGGTAGAATAACTTGGAGTAAGTGTACCCGCATCCGCATGGAGGGAAACTAGGGAAATCACCAATTCGCATTATACGCATGTATACGCCTTATATATATATATATATATATATAAGCACCGCGTCTCCCTCCCAATTTGGATATATATATATGTGTTCTACTTGTTGGGTACACCCCGTATATAGCTCCAAGTGTCCCCGGGTTGTCGTCTCGTCCTCTCATCTTGTGTCACAGCGGATGAGGTCATGAAGAATAGACCCGCAGACAGACACACTCATGACTCAATCCCACTCACGTGACTGTGTGTGAATTAACTTCACGCCTTTTAGTGCTTCTCGGTAATGCACCAACAGTTGAGTGGGTACCTCTTCCCTGCCCTCTCCGCATCCCCACACTTGCACTGTCTTAAGGTGGGCGTGTAAGGAACGCGAAAAAAGGTAAGTGTTTTTGCTATTTTTTAAATCAAAATATTGCTTTGGTCAAACTAAATAAAATGTTGTTCCAGTAAAAACAAAAGAATTTATTTTTTTCACAAGGTGATATCAACAAATCTTGAATAATTTTCAAGGATGTCCTGGAATTTATTGACAACTTTTTCTCTTAATTTAAAAAGTTTTGTCATATAATGTCGTTATGCTCATGACAGATATTCAACAACTTTTGATACCACCGTGTGAAGAAAATTAAACTCTTATGTTTCTACTGGAGCAATATTTTATTTAGTTTGGCAAAAAAATATTAAAATTATAAAAAACTGCAAAAACACTGATCTTTTCTTGCGTCCCCTACACTCCCACCTTAATAGCAATCCGGTGTAGCCGCAAATCTTCACTAGTGGGGGTAGAAATGGGTAGGTATAATTTAGAAATGTTCACACAGTGAAAAATCATTTAGGAAAATAAAAAACACTTCCCTACACCCACTTAGGATTCGAACCTCTATCTCCCTATCTCTAACAAGATAAGACTGATGCTTTAACCGCAATACCACCTGCGCCACTTAACAACAACATACAATCATGTTTATACGCTGATAAACCATAGTAAAACTAAGTAAGGGTACATTTATTATCACTAGTTTTTTTTTACCACCGACCATAAAGTGTTACCATAAACCAATTATGGGGTAAGATGTTTCGAATGGACGTGAAGAATGCAACAACCTTGATTGCACCTGGATTGAACCCCGGCCTCCCAGGTCTGAGTCACTCCCACATTACCAGTGAGGTCAACCTTCCCTGGTGTCGTGTTAGTTATTCAAGTAAGCCCTACACTTTAATTTTCACGCGTATGTGATAATTACTCTAATGTGACAGGGATGAGAACGGAAGCATCTGGGAGGTATTCTACCCGTATTCACGTGGAAAGAGAGTGGGAAACCATTTAGAAAAAATACACCCTGAGTAGACCAAACCGTGATTCGAACCCCTATCTCCTTGTCATCAGCAGGCCAGTCTATTAGTATTTATTTACATTTAGCACTGCGTCTTTCTACCCATTCGGGTTATACGCTTAAGTACTAATTACGCTAATGGGTTAGGAATTGGGAAGGTTGAATTTTAAAGGAAGTCAAGCCGCATTTGCGTGGAGGGAGCATGGAAAACTATTTAAGAAAAACCATCTCTCAGTTCATCCGACTGAGATTCGAACCTTGATCTCCCGAGCCTTGGCAATCTAGCTCAACACGAAACTAGCGCGTTAGCTAACTACGCCACCAAGGCGGGTTAGGCCAGTCTATCATGAGTGTGACGCCTTAGACCGTTCGGCCACTGAAGCGGGTTTCACATATTCATACATTGAGTCTTACGATCAGCAGCTTTGACAATATTTTATCGATATCTATAAAATAATATTATGGATTAAATAGCAAAGCTATTATTTTTGTTATTTATGGCTATAGCCGTATTTAGATATCATGTTCTTTAAATTGAACATTGACACCTGGACACGGGAATCGAACCCGGTACTTTTGGCACATTTGTAGCTGACGATCTTCGCACGTCCACCACAGACTTTGCCTTAGAACTATGAGTGAAGAATTACCCTGGGCATGGGACGATTCTTGGATAGTTAAGTGATTATAGCATTGGCGTACTAAGTCAAAGGTCCTGTGTCCAGGTTTCATTATTCAATTCATAGAATATAAAATGGTATGTTAAAATGTTACCAATTTCGGCCGTAAAAATGATGCGTGTATTTTCTAAAGGGCCCTTCCTACGAAAATTGGACTGTAGCAAGCACCGTTACCATTCATAACAATGTCAACTCGTGTGACTTGTGGCTATCAATGCAAAGGTTCTCAAGGGGTATCCTTCAACGTTCAATAGCAGCCACTGCGCCATGGAAACAGGGCTGCCCTAAATTAGTGAAGAGTGGAAACCTAGTGTTTACACAACCTTATTCCTTTAATTTGCGTTTAACACTGTTTAACGACATAATATAGTTGTTAGGATTGTAGGGTAGTGTGGTGTTGTGAAGTACACCAGCTTTAGCGTGAACAGGGGATGTGAAAACCACCCCTAGTGCACCCAGCTGAGATCCAAACCTTGACCTCCCGGCTCCCCGTCATTGGTAATAAAGTCTTCAGCGAGCCTGATGCCTTAAATTACGTCACATTGTCGCTGGTCCAATTATTTTCACAATTAAACATACATTTTGAAACTATAAGCACTGTATGACCAATGGCGTCCTTATACCCGCATCCGTGGTCACGCGGACCAATCGTCGAGCTTGTCTGGTCTGGCTTGCCGGTGAAATAGAGGTGCGAGTTTGAATCCCGGCCGGATATATTGATGAGGTATTTTCTCAAGTGATTAGACATGCTTCTCTCACGCAAATGCAAGTACATTCCCTTTAAATTTTTATCTTTCTCACCCCCTACCATATTAATTTAAATATATAGTCCGGATGAGTAGTATGAAGAAGTGAACAAAAAAAAAGTCTCGAGCTTACAATAAAAGTCATGAGTTTTCGAAGTTTTAAATGAGTTTGAGAAGCTTTGTACCGTACTTTTAGTGAACTTCCTGATCACTCGCACTGCACGAAGGTTTCAGTTCAAACTCCTTCAGGACTTTAAAACCAAAAATATCTCTAAGATGGTTGTTTATCGTCTGAATTACAACACATCAATGATATTGACCGTAGCCGTGGTACCGAAGAGATGATTGATCAGGGGGTGGGAGGGGATGGTCGTCGTCGCGTGCCTCCGTCGTGTTCCCGCGCACTTCAGTAGTTCCCACGTTCACGAGGTGGTCCACTTTCACTGTCCCGCACGCTCAGCCTCCGCCACATAAGCGGGTCCGTTCAACCTTCCCCTCCCCCACCCGCCTCCCTTCGCCAAAGAACAAACGCCGAGTTGACGATGCGGAACGTTGGGGGGAGCTGCTGACAAGTCATCCTGTTCCTATCGGTATTGTCCGTGGGTGCCGTCTGCCTGTCGAGGAATTGATTACAATGTTGCCTCTCTTCCGTCACGTAACGGCAAATAAATAAAGATTTCTCCACTTTTTATTCGATGAATTTTCCAGAAATATCAATGAAACAATGACTAACTCATTTCCGGTAATTGAAATTACGAGAACACGGATGAACCGATTCTGACAAAAGACCATTCGTTTTAAAAAGTTAGGGATTCATGGTGTCTGCACAAAAAAATAGTAACTTTTAGCGAAACCCCTATTTTCCTAGCGAATTTCCAATTTTTTCTGACGTTTGTGCATTGATTCATTTATACAATCATTCTTTGTTTACATCACCAAGGAAACCATAATTCGCGTATTATTGTGTGTATCGGTATAGAAAGAAGGGGAATATTAAATACCTGATCAAGTGTGTTAATATGAAAAGAATGGTTAAGAGTAAATGCACCAGAATTCACATTGGAAAGAGTATTTGAAACAACGTTTTGCAAGAATCCCACTACAAGTGAAACCGGCTGGGATTCGAACTATGTTAATAGTTGCTCACTCTTAGGGTCAAGTCGTGTATGAGTGATTGGCGGGTTTCGAGTGAAGCCCCTTCCACAAACTCCGTGTTCGTAGTCCGTGGTCCTCGGTCCTTAGAAATTCTATTCACGGTCACACCGTCCTTATCCTAAGGGGGCGGCCAGACTGGGCGAGCGAGCGCGCGAGCGACTAAAATATAAAATAGAACACATTGGTTGTAATGAGAGGAGGCCAGACTAGAGCGAGCGACTGAGCGCGCACGCTTGAAAGATAGAACTGGTTCTATTTTTCAAGCGCGCGCGCTCGACCCGGTACAGTATAGTTTATAGGTACTAAGCAATATGCATTGAGTGCTAGGAAAACATCTCATTTTTACATTATTATTATTATCGATAGGTTTAGCACACTTGCTACTAACGGCCTAATTTAATTGGAAAGATCATAAACCGTACCTATATATATATATGTAAAACTGATATGTTAAAAATACTTCAATATTATCAAAGTAGGCCTTTACAAATAAGAATCACCATTAGCGTGGAGAGAGGAGGAGAAAACCACAACAATAAATCACTTGTCAAAAACCACCCTAATTTCACTGAGCCAAGATTCGTAGCCTCCTCGTCAACAACTATAGAGAGCTATCTGTTAATTACGCGCTCGCTCGCACGCTCGCCAGTTTGGCCACCCAGTCGCTTGCACGCTTGTCAGTCTGGCCGAACCCTTATTTACGGGACCTTATAAATCAATGAGATAGAAACCTTGTCTAGTAAAACTCTCGGAAGGAAAATCGTCTACAGCGAAGAACAAGCGCCAAGCAGTCAGCTGATTAATTAAGATACAGAATGAGTGCAAAATATATCCAAAATTGTCTACCATGTTTGGTTTGAGTATTTATGGCACCGAAATCTTTAAGGTTCAGAGTAAGGAGTTTGTCTCTACCAAGTTGTGTGTGTATATATATATATATTATATTATATATATACATATACATTAGTACATAATATATATATAAATAATAATCTGTCAAATATTATTTACACATCTCAAATATTTTAGAACACATATTTTGATTTTAACTGAATTGTGTCGCAGCTCTGGTTGACCGAGAGTAGTGAGGTTCGGTTTTAATTTACTCGTTTGGCATCTAGCCAGTCTGTCTACTTTTCCGGGTGTTTGTCCCGCAATAACAGTCGAACGCGTTTACCAATTTTAATGAAATTTGTCCGGGACATTCTTTAAACTTAGGTCGAACGATGTGTGTACATAGTTTCTCGAGCTGGTTATCCGTTTTATGATGACGGCTACTCAAAAATTGTCTATTTTTGTACACACTAACTGCCAAATGTGTGAGTTAATTTTAACGAAACTTGGCAGGGGCATACTTTAAACTTAGGTCGAACAATTTGTGTACAGCACATAGTTTTTCAATCTGTCTATCCGTTTCTATATAGCGATTACTCAAAAGGTTTTTCGTTTAAAAGTTAATATCAAATGATATGAATTTAAAATTTTAAGCGATCAATGGAGTACCTAGGATGTATTTTTTTCCCCCTAAAATGTTGACATATGTTGCGAGACTGACGTCTTTAAACATCGTGAACAACGGTTCATCTCTATGAATATAATTTACTATTTAATATAGTATTAATTTGTTTTCTGTTTAACTTGATTATCAAGGGAAAATATCTGCTTCCGAATCCAAGGAGATATCATAGGAGATATTTCAACTTGTAATCCAAAGAGAAATGCTAATACTGCGGTAACGATAATAACATGGCATTCTCAACATGATGCTCTTAGCATTATTATTTTTTGAATTGATAGAACGAGGTCGACTGGTTACAGAACTACTAGGAAATGTGTAATAACAATGCCGAGTTTATCTTAAAACACATTCTAATTTTTAGACGTTAAACCTAATCAAAGGTGTTAATTTTTATAGACCTGAACAAAGATTCAAAAATACAAACTGACAATTTCTACATTAGAAAGTTTATGCGTGTACTGATTTTGGTCGAAACTCTTTATTTAATTCAAGTCATATTCTACCA
The DNA here is from genome assembly GCA_902155825.1 of Timema genevievae. Classification (NCBI taxonomy): domain Eukaryota; kingdom Metazoa; phylum Arthropoda; class Insecta; order Phasmatodea; family Timematidae; genus Timema; species Timema genevievae. The sequence continues at coordinate 98,167 of CABFWO010001658.1, forward strand.
TACATATACACCAAAGATCGGCCGTTTGTAATGATAGGCCAATTTAAACCATTTCATATAAAAAAATAGGTAAAGATCTAAAAAAAAATTAATTTAATGAATTATTTCCAGTTTCTTCTCCGGCACGATGTATTTTGCGAAAGTAAAGAACTCTAATTTGTGTACCCAAGTTTAAGCAAATAGTGTTTTTTGTTTACATCCGGCATCGCAGCACCCACACTTGACTGGACAAGTTCTCTGCCCTAAGTAGCACTTAGCTTCGTTGAGTCACCACAAGTCCTCCAACCTTCAACAACTATTTTTATTATTTATTTTTAAGCACCCCGTCTTACTACCTATTCAGGTTATCTGTGTACTAATTACATAAATGGGTTGGGGAGTAGGAAGGCTTAATTTAAAGTAAGTACACCCGCATTTGCGTGGAGGGAGGTTGGAAAACCAGTTAGGAAAACCTCCCTCAGTGAACTCGACCGTAATCGAACCCCGATCTCCCCTTCTTAGGCAGTCTAGTCCAACACGAGATTAGCGCGTTAGACCACGGGGCCACTGAAGCGGGTTTTACTAAGTAAACATTTTGGCTAAATAATTTTTTCTTTCAGTTTTACTAACAGTAGGCCATTATTTTTAATAGTGCGTTTAACATAAAGATTACTAACGGTTTAATCCAAAGAGTGAGTATCGGAAGGTTAGTTTCTTAGAAAGTGCACCATAATCAGCGAAGATAGGGGATGGTGAAACCATCTCACAGTGCATCCTACCGAGACTCGAACCTCGACTTTCCTCGTCACAAGCAGTATGGTATCTTGTAAGCTTAACGCCTTATATTTCGGGACTATCAGTACATATGTGTAGACGACTTAAGGTGGGTAGGAAGGTGACGTGAAAAAAGCCCCGTGAATTTGCAGTTTTATATCAACACATTGTTTTGGTTAAAATAAATCAAATCTTGCTCCAGTAGAAACATAAGAGTTTAATTTTCTTTACATGTTGATATCAACAGTGGTTGATTATCAGTCATAACCATAGCGGTATTAGATAATAAACTTTTTAAATTAAAAGAAACAGTTGTCATTAAATTCCAGAACACCCATGATAGATATTCAACAACTGTTAACATCACCTTATCAAGAAAATTAAACTCTTATGTTTCTACTGAAGAAAAATTTGATTTATTTTGACCCAAAAAAAAAGTTTTGATATAACGAATCCAAAGACACTGGCCTTTTCTCGCGTCCCCTTCGACCCCTTCCTAACAATCACGCTAACACAGGACAAGTCAGAGAGCCAAGCAAGGTTCGAGTCCCAGTCAGGGTAACATTTTACTAACTTTATATACTGTATCAGTTTATCTGACGTTATATAAATAAACTGTTATAATTAAAGCATTAGAATTCATAGTTTCCACAGGCTTTCACCTTTAGTGCATTTTTAGCGAACTCCGAATAGGTCGTATTCTACTCAACCTGTTTTTTGATCAAGCCAAGACTAACTCCTCAATATCCACCCCTATTCGAAGCTACGTAAGATAGGTTGAACCTCACATCTGAGACACAAAGTCCCAACGATTGTGCCCACAACAGAGTCTGCATATTTTTTTCACCCCGTCGCGTCTTGTTACCCGTCCATTATACACTAATGCTATCATGCTAATGGGCTAGAGTTGAAAAAGGAAGAATTTAAGGGAAATGTACCCGCATTTACGTGGAGGGAGACTAGTAAACCACTGTCAGTACATCCTGAGTGAATCTAAGCCACGGACTCTATTTTTTTATTTAGCACCGCGTCTTAATACCCGTTAGGGTTATACGCTTAAGTACTAATTACGCTAATTGATTAGGAATTGGGAAGGTTGAATTTAGAGGTAGTGAACCCGCATTTGCGTGGAGGGAGAGTGTAAAACCATTTAGGAAAAACCACCCCAGTTCACCCGACCGAGATTCGAACCTCGATCTCCCCGTCCTCGGCAGTCGGACTCAACACNGGGGGGGGTTCAAACCCCCTCCCCCCCAAATTTAATGAACAAAATATATATGGCTTTATTTATGGTTCAAACAATATCAATATTAAGGCACAAATACAAATTTGGAGGCTCTGTTACCGTAAAAAGCACTTCAGAGAGCGTCTAGAGGTGTTTAATAGTTATAATTTTTTCTAGCCTTAGGCAGTTATGGTGTTACTAGCTTTTACCCGTCGCGTCTTCGCCCGCAATAATTGATAAAATCTTTTAATTTTTAACTAAACTGTTTTGGTTATAAATCAAACTTTATTTTTTTCATATATCTATGCGTTTTTCTCAGCTCTAGCTGTAAATAATATTTCCGTATTATGCTCTCTTTACTTTAATATGTTAACTATAATCACATTCATATTTATTCGTGAAATTAAAATCACAATATATCTCTTATATACGAAAAGTTAAACATTAGTATTGTAAAATTAATGTAAAATCAAAGGTTGGGAATAGTCCTATATGTTATTCCAGGACATATTCTACCTACGTACCAAGTTTCATTCGAATCCGTTCAGCAGTTTTGGCGTGATTGAGTAACAGACATCCAAACACATAAACTTTCGCATTTATAATATTAGTAAGATGTTGACATAAAAAAAACACCTCAAATAGCTTCTATAAGTGTTTTATTCAGAATTTTTCTAGCCTCCGGCAATTGGGGATGTGCCCACCAAAACCCTCCTGAAATTATTGGCTGACTACGGCCTTGTGGTCTAGGGTGACATCTCATATTTGCGTTTATTAATGACAGTTAGTATTTAAAAATCTAAAATTGCTGAATATTATGAAATGTAATGAATCACTCAAATCAAATCTTAAATAGATTAGAAAAATCTAAACTTAAAAGAAGGAAAATTCATTAAGTTGTCTTTGACAATTTCAATAACTTAAAACATTGAAAGTAATATCAGTAAAGAAAAGGACGATAAATTGATATTTATGTTAAAAACACAAACCTACATGAGCTTTTCCATTTCAGATTGAAAGATGTATTTTTACATCCAAAATATGTATGTTTAGTTCATAGCTTGTTGTCTTCTACCTACAGCACACAAGATTCACTTAAGTACGAGCCAAGATGATTTCTAACCGTTGACTTTAAATAAAGTTTCCATGGCTGTCAACATATTATTGGATTAAAAAAAATTATACCACGTTAGGAAAAGTTGTATTTTATGTTTACTCGTGTCGGCTTACCACACGAATCATGACCGCGTGCCATCTAGTTGCACGCATGCCATGTTGATTTTGTCATTCCTGGTCTAAGGCGTCACGTTCGTGTTAGACTGGCCTGCTGATGACTGGGATATTGGGGTTCGAATCCCGGTAGGGTCTACTGAGGTTGTTTTTTCCTGGTTTTCTACTCTCTTTCCAAGCAAATGCAGATAGATTACCTCTAAAAGGTTCCCTTCCTCACTCTTATCTCATTAGAGTAATTATCATCAAAAAGATTACTAATGGTTTAATCTAACGGATGGGGATCGAGAGGCTAGTTCCTGAGAAACTATAACCTGAACAGGTATTAAGACTTGGCGATAACAAAAAATTGGGCACACCTACACTTGTGGGCACGCTGGCAACGGTATCAGTCTGGTCTTTTAAAAAAATACAAACATTTATTTGCTGTCAACATTGATAACAATTTATTATTACATTAATGTTGTTTTATAGGTAATGATAACCATCTAAAGTGACAGCTTTAGATTAAATGATATGACGTATTAATACGTGAAAGTAGCTCTATTAACTTTTCTGTATAAAAAAATTCTTATTTGTAAAAATTGAACTATAGTTTGCCATTGACGGTAAGGTCAGGATTTGAATCTCGGTCTGACGTACTGAGGTGTTTTTCCGCTCTCCCACCACGCAAATACGATTAACTTCCTCTAAAATTAAATCATTCTCATCCCTGACACATTAATGTAATTAGTACATAGGCGTATAACCCGATAGGATATTAAGACGCGGTGCAAAAAATAAAAACTTGGTGCAAAATAAAAACTTAACTATCCTCACGTCGACTTCGGTGGTCTTGGAGTAAAGTGCTCGTCTCAGAACCCGATGTTCGTGTGTTCAAACCCAACCGGGGTCAATGGATTTTTTTTACGATAAAAATCTGTTGCACAACTTCCTTTAGAGGGGAAGTAAAGTCGTCGGTCCCATGTCAATAGTATGTAAAAGAATCCTGAAAGATATGTTAAAATACCTTTCCCGGCAAAATTGGTAGACCCTTTAGCTCTCGCCCATAGAAATTCGTGTGCTGATATAATCAGTCTGTTCCGAAAGTACACGTTAAATACCTATAAAAGAATCTCGTGGGCTCAGAC
>CABFWO010001658.1:103365-155861 GCA_902155825.1 Timema genevievae
TCCCTAAAAAATAAAAAAATCCTAGAACCCGATTTCAGCGCCACCTACCGGGTCCAATTGTGAATCTAAACCATCTACGGACTCACTCAAACACACACAAAAAATTTCAGCAAAATCGGTCCAGCCGTTTAGGAGGAGTTCAGTGACATACACACGTACAGAAGAATTATATATATTATAAGGGTGGACAACCCTTATCACTAAGGGGTATGAAAAATAGATGTTGGCCGATTCTCAGACCTACTCAATATGCTCACAAAATTTCATGAGAATCGGTCAAGCCGTTTCGGAGGAGTACGGGAACGAACATTGTGACACGAGAATTTTATATATAAGATTATGGAAGGAAGAACAGTAGAAGTTAGTTACTAAAGTTACTAAAACAATTTTAATATATTCCTACATCAAGTCATGTTATCTGCAGCTGTCACTTTTTATAGATATTATCAGTACCTATAAAATAACATAAATAATATAGAGATATTTGATTAATGTTGACCACAAATAAATATATTTGAATTTTCTCTACTGGTCTTCCAACCAAAATCAGGGTATACCTAATCTTGGATAAAATGATGGGGAAGTTGTTACGTGTAACAACAGGTACCGACCGACCTCCAGCAACTTCTCCGCGAAGAAGCACATCTCATGAAGGCACGTGGGGACATCGGTGTGTGTAATGCGGCCTTTAGACCATGCAGCCATCGAAGCGGTTGGGTACTTTCTTAATGGTTCAGTTTCTTTTTGTTAAATGTACTTTTAGTTATGTAAATATTATGCCAACACTCGATATTATATACTCTTGTTTAGTAAAACATGAGATCTTCTACGCGCAAATATTTTCCCAAATTCATTAACTATGCTTTAGTTTATTTTTCTTTTCTTTTTTCCATAAAAAGTTTTAAAGATGCTTTGAAACACTAATTGACCATCTTGTGAAAAGTGAGACCTTTTAATATTAAATGAAGGGATTGAGCTGTGTAAATTCGGCGGTAAAAAACCATTGCTTAGAACAAACAATGAATACCCGCACTGTTGGGCACGCCGACTAAAGTGCCAGATTCGTCTTGACACGTTTTCCGATTGCTAATATGTTAGGGCTCAAATTTTGGTCGGGTGTACTGAAATATTTTACCTCGAATGGTTTCTCACTCTCCACACAAATGCTGATACACTTATTCTAAATTCTACCTTTCTTATTCTCCTCACTCTAAAAAAACTCGGCATAATATGTGTTCAAATATTACCGTACAAATTTTGAAAATTTCCCTTAAAATACAACTTCTGGAATTTAAAAAAATAGGCCTATCCTAAACTGATTAAAGTTGCCTAAAGATATTGGATAGATAATTTAAATATTATATACGATAATTCATTAAAAATCTATTAGATATACAAAATTAATATTTTTTGCTCTATCTAGACATTGCGAAAACATCCCCTCATTATTTATTATTATTATTATTATCTTTTTTGCTTATAATTAAAAATAATAATAGAAAATGCTCCAAAATATGCACCATATAGTTAACCCAAATATGCAATTTTAAGCGGCGTAAACACTTATTTTTTTAAAACATAACAGATTTAAACATGTTTATATCCTGTTCAGCCCTAAAATAAAGTTTAAAATATAAAAATGATTTGTCATAACAATCTAGCCGATAGCCCAAATGTTATTACTCCTTCTTCCAATAGAATAAAACTACGTTAAGCTTGTAAATAATATACACACAAATTACACAGATAATTCAATTTAGATTATGTCACGATGATAAAGTTTTTCAGTTTATAAATATCTAACCCGGGGCGATGTTCTAATGTTCTTTTAACTACGAATATCAATCTCAACGTTACCTTTATGAGCTTGTGGTTTAAGTTTTTTAAAGTTTTTTTTAATCATCTTAACTGACTAGTGCCCTAGTTAATTTATAATAATATTTATCACTTGGTCAAAAGACATCTATATCTGTTTAGTAAACTTAGCTAATTGGTTCAGTGAGGAAATGTTCTTTTAGATTATTTACCAAGTACAGTACATTCACCTCAAGGCTGTTAACTAGCGTAAGATGTTGTTATTTTATAGGTATTCATATTATTAACAAAGTGATGGCTCCAGATCAAATGATTTGACCTATGGACATATGGAAATGGTTTTAATAACGTTTGTAATTGTCATAAAAAGGTTATTCTTATCTGAATTGGTCTGTACTTATCTATTTTTAGCTCCGTGTCTTATTACACATTAGAATAATTATACGCATATAAACTAATTACGCTAGTTTGTTAGGGGTGAGGAAGGTTGAATCTAGAGGAAGTGTACCCGCATTTGAGTGAAAGGTAAGTGGAAAACCGTTAAGTAACTATCACCCTCAGTACACCTGACTGAGATTCGAACCTCGATCTCCCCGTCATAGGCAGTCTAGTCTATGACGAGAGTAGCGCGTAAGACCATGCGGCCACCGAAGCGAGGTTTTATTTTCTTATGAACCATCTTTTAGAAAATACAAACACATATTTTGCAGTCAACATGACTTGTCTTTTTTCTAATTGTCGTATATGTCTATATACAAATTACTAGATCTAATTTCAGGTATTTATTCATCAAGTCATGTGATCTGGAAATGTATTTTTTTTATGGAGCAGCAGTTCCTATAAAATAACACTAATAATAAAATAAAAATGTTGTAACTCATTAATAAACTTAATTGTTTTATATTTTTTATAATACCTTGTCAGCAGGGCGCCCATGTGCATTTTCCAAACGGGGGGGGGGGGGGTGGGGGGTTTTTTCACCGGGCCCCGGGCCNGGATTGGAGTCTTATCCACCGGGCACGTAGCAACACCACCCTCTTCGAGAGAGAACATTTCAGGAATGTATCTTTGTTAGAGGTAGTTAGAACATCTGAACATAATTCTGAGCTAATTACATGAGTTTCTAGAGCCAATTTGTTTACTGAACAGAACAAAATGAAAAGAAAGCTTTTGAATAGAGAGTGGAAGGAAATTATCATTGTTATCTCTGTTAACCCGGATTTTGATGATTCAAAGTTGTTAACAGCAAATTGAATTACATGTCAAATAGACGCTTTTATTTTTTAATAAAAATTAACAAAAAAAGTAGATACTGGAAATTGATAAACCCCTCTTATCACCCATTTATGGCCGCCCATCAACTTGTGTATCTCCGCGAGTCCTATTTGCTTCTACCCCTTTACCGATTATGATGCGGCCCACAACTAGACTCGTGGATTCAATTGTGGCCCTCGAGACACTTTTGTAAACCCCTGACCTAGAACATCCATCCAAATAAAGCGTTTCATAGGGAACGTCAGGGGGAAGGGGAGCAGTGTTGAGTGTTTTAGAGGTGACTAAGTGGAGATTACCTGCGTTATATTTGTGCGAATCTTAAAATAAAAGGTCGCCTCCAAGCTGAATAGTGAGTGTCATTGTGAGACTCACACGGATAAAAGTAGCCTGCCTCCTCGGTGATGGACCACGTGACACTGTACTGCTGGGGAATAATAGCTTGCCCTTGTACAAGTTTCAACATTAGGCCTAGTTTAAGTCTTATAGAGTAGTCGAGAAGAAATTCATAAACGCCAGGAACTAAGAGGGTCTATAACGTCTTTGGGCGGAACTGTCTGGAAAGAAAATACAACTAATGATAATACAATCATTTGTCTTGTAAACCCACTTTTAAATTACATCAATCGATTCACAAATATCCACCCTACGCTCCTAATACTCCTTACGATTCTCGGACATTTATCTCTAAATGATTAAACAGAATATGTGGACTTTTGTACTTTTCCCAGTGTAAAATTAATCTTTTAAACTATGTATAGAGCCGTAGAAAATAGTTTTGTGTTCATTACAGTAAACACATTTATTTTAGTATCGCGTCTTACTAGCCTTTCGGGTTATACGCCTATGTACTAATTACACTAATAGTTTAGAGATTATGAAGTTTAATTGATAGGAAGTATACCCGTATTTGCGTGTAAGGAGAGTGGAGAACAATTTAGGGAAAAAAACACTCTCATTGCAACCGACCGGGATCGAACACCGATCTCCCCGTCTTCGGCAGTCTAGTCTAACACGAGATTAGTGCGTTATACCACGGCGGCCACTAAAGTGGGTTTCTATATTTTTAAAGGATTTATTCATATTTGAACTAAGCACAACATCTGATTGGCATTGCTTCAATTTTGTTGTAATTTTTACAATATGGTAAAACGGTATCACTGGTTTCAATTCCACTTATTTTACAAGTAAAATAGAGAAAACCACACCGTATGCGACGCCTGGTTCGAACTGTGCTACCTATCTAAGTTAGATGTTATCTGTGGCTAGAGACCGACTCTCAAGCAATTATTTACTTTTAATTTTGTCCATGCATTTTTAATTAACACTCAGCTCATTGAAATAAAAATAAATACTACACTTTTCAATTTATTTTTTACAAAAAAAAGCATATGCACAATACACGCATTTAGTTTATCTAATTTGAATCATACTAATCAGTTTGAATGAAGGTACTAACTAGAATGGCACTGGGTGAGTACAGTACTTGCATTAGAGCGTGAAAACTTAACCATCGGATAGCCAGTAACTGACGCAGCTAGGAGTTAATACTGAACCTATAACATCCAACCAGCTTTGGTGGCCGCATGGTTTAAGGCGCTATTCTTGCAGTAGACTAGACTGCCGATGATGTGTAGATCCAAGTTCGAATCTCGTTCGGGTGCACTGAGAGGAGTTTAAAAAAAAAATTTCCACTATCTTTAAATGCAAATGTGGGTACACTTCCTACAAATATAACCTTCCTCCTCCCTGAAACCATTAGCGTAATTAGTACATAAGCGTAGTGTATAACCTAAACGGCTAGTAAGACGCGGTAATAAAAAAATTCAACTAAAACCAGGAATATAATAATTTTATGACAGAATAAATTACCCGCATTAGTGGAAACTTGGATAAATCGTCAGTATCGTATGTCCTGATATTCTCGTGATGGGAAGACCGGGATTCGAATCACCAATGAGTGTACTGATAATTTAAAACTAAAATAGTTTTCCACTATTGGTACACAAATTTGGGTACATTTCCTCGAATTTATCCCTTATTTGTGACCACTCCCTTGTTTTAATATGTGGATAGCCCAAGCAGGCAGATGTTATAGTAGGCTGATATTTTAGTGAGAATAAAACCTATAGAAAATACAAATACTTTTTTATGCTCAACATTGATAAGATTTTAATGGATTATTAGTGCTATTTTATAGGTATTGATAATATCTATTAAAAGTGACAGCCGCAGATAACATGAATTGACTTATAAATACGTGAAATAGTAATTTTTCTAGCTGTCATTTAAGGCATTTCCTATCAAAATTGTGGTCAGTTACGGCGCGGTTCATAATACTAGCGAGGCTCAGTCTAACCTGCTTTATCAGTACTTGTTGGTCTCTGTGTTGTTGGTAGTGGAGGGGGGGGGATCTCTCTCTCGGTCACCGAGGCGCGAGCAGAGACGCCGCCAGTCAGTCATTGGTTGGCGCGGGGAGCTGGTCTCGGTCGCTCTGTGTGTTTGTGTGTGTGCGCGCTGTGCCAGAGTTCGTCATTCACGTCATCAAGACAAAACTGTGTCAGGAGCGTGAATCTGTTAAGTGTGTGACAACGTAAGCGTTACATTTCGGACCGACCGGCCTCTGCGTCTCACAGGTAGGGGAAGTTCACCATNTGGCCACATGGTCTAAGGCGCTACTCTTGCAGTAGACTAGACTACCGATGACGGGGAGCTTGAGCTTCAAATCTCGGTCGGCTGTACTGAGGGTGATTTTTACAAAATTGTTTTCCCACTCTCCCTCCACGCAAATGCGGGCATACATATAAATATAGCCTCCCTAATCCTTAAGACCATTACCGTAATTAGTAAGCGTAGGTCTATAACCCATACAGATAGTAAAAAGTGGTGCTAAAAATAAAAAAAACTGTAATACCCTTTAATTTTGCATAGCTTATACTTTCATAAGATCACGAGTTATAAAAAAAACTTAAAACTAAAATAGCGGCAGACATCCATAACAAATGTTCTTACTATTATCACTGCGTCTTACTACCCAACCGGTCTCTGCACATTAAATAATACAATTGAAGTAGAATTGAGAAAAAGTGTAACCGCATTTGCTTGGAGTAGCGGTGGTGCATCATTTAGAAAAAAAAACCTTTCACTACACTCACTGGCCTGGATTCGAACCCTGATCTCCCCGTCACCAGCCAATCAATCTAGACGAAACTTTGACCACGTGATCCCGATCCGGGTAGTATTAATTTCAATTTGCTTTAGTATTATGTCTAGTAAGAGCCCGGGAGAAAGGATGGAATCTGACCTCTAGTTCTACTAACACTCATTTCGTGTATTCATACGTCAAGTCATGTGACATGCAGCTGTCACTTTTGACAGATGGTTACATTAATTGTTTCAATTCTAAGTGCAAACCTTAGTTCGGTACTTTATAAATCTGCCTATCCTATCGTGTTTATGGGTGCCCACAGGTATTGGCAAGATGGGGGGGGGGGCACTCCCCCTCAAGCTTAGCTTGTTCAATTTAATTTAATACATGAAATGTTTTATCTTACAATAAAACATTGTTAATATTTTTAATCTCCTAGTTTGCTTTACATTTTTTCCTTCTTCAAACAAAATTGCTTTTGTAGAAACAGTTATAATCAAATTTGGTAATGACCATATAGACACCTTCATTTTCTATTTAAGTAGGTAGTGTTTTTATTTAATACTGAACATTGAGTTGGTGTTTCTTTTAAGGAGCAGTCATGAACTATCTTTAACTGATTTGAACTAGTAAACTTGCATTTGAGTTTAATTGTAAACAATTCGTTTGGAGAAGTATGTCAGTTTATGAACTTTGTTCATCGGTGATAATGTGTTGCGTTCATTTTCTCTTGTCGTGGCCATACGTGTAGACCTTTCCTATATCTTTATCAGTGCTACAATCATACAGCTTATATGTTATCAGTCAAGAACTGAGAGCCAACGATTTTAAGAGCTTATTCAATATGTTGAGCTTATATAAAAATAATATTATTACCGGGGCCCGTATTTTGTTGACATGCTTTGTTTTTTTTATCACATACTCTACAATGCTCACAATAAGCATAAACTCTGTTCCTTATCTTCTGGTTATATAAATGTATATTTTACAGGTAATTTTTTGTTAGTATAGAATTTTAGGTAATATTTTCTTGGTTTGCTTAATTATGTATTCATTTTTGAGTAATTTAAAGGGATTTATGGAGAGAGTGCTAATTTTTAAATACCATAAATATTTTATGAATTCATAAAATACTTATACATAATTTATTACAACACAGTTGCCGGAATGAGAAGATATTTTAGTCAAAACACTTTGTATCCTCTTTGCTTGTCTGGTTGTAAAATACACATTTCTGATGAGAAGCTGTAGCAAGGCTGAAAGGGGTTGCGTTGAAAGGGTGTATTTATTACTTCTGAAGCAGATATTTGTACATCATTGCTGTGTTTAGGAAATTCCCAGGGTTTAATTATTGTAAAAGGCTTTTAATTTTTTTATTGTTTCTTTTTATAAAGTGCCTGTTTAATTGAATACAGTAAAAAAACTATTTTCAAGAAAACTCACTTTTAGTCACTGCCTACCATAAATTTAAGCTTATTATTTTCAGTTTCAATGTCTTTTAGTAAAAACTATCATAATTTAGTAATTTAAATTATAACTTAATTGAACCCAAGTTCAAAATATTATGGCTACATACAAGCTTTGCAGAGGCCATCAAATCTACCTGGCAGAAAATAAATTACAAAGAAAGGAAAGGAAGTAAGTACATAACAAAATAAAAGTAGAATTTTAAAAAAAATGATAAAAGGAATGAAAGAAATCTTGACAAAAAAAAACTTTAAAAAACAGAAGGGAAAAATTTAGGAGTAGAAAAATTAAGGATTTCAAATAAATCATTTACAAAAGCAAATTAAGTATTATATATATATATATATAAAGTGTATGACATATTTGCACGTGAGAGATGCAGTATCTAGGCTAGTTCAGTCGTCGTGTGTGTAGTTAGCGGCTCTTTGGGAACAGAACGTTGCACAGGGTACCTTGAAGATTGTCTACACGTCATACCTGCTATGAGATGACGTGATGATAGTGATTATGGAGGTGTGGAGCAATTGAGAATATTAAACTAACTTAAGCCTAGTTAATCAGATTTTGGTGACAGGAACATTTACCCTTTCGAGAAAAACACCTATGGTATTACCAGGAATCGAACTCGGGACTTCTAGATCAGTAATCAGAAGTTCTTAGCACTAGAACAAGAAGCCTATCATTCTTTGATTAATTAAAAAAAACTAAAATATAATACAGTTTTATTTTGTAAATTTTTTTAAAAGTTAAGTCGATCATAACAATTTGCAAATATCTTTACACATTCTTGCTAATATTTTAGACACTGTGGTCATCTTTAGTCACTTTTTACCCTCACTTATTTGAAGACCCTTCAGCACTTACATCTCTGGGGTTGGGAAAACAACGCTAATTTAGCGAGAATGCACTTACATTAGCACGTTTAGAGGAATAGAAAACGCGGAGGGAAAAATCACCTCGCTTTCTCTGCACCTGGCCATGATTCGAACCTTGAACTTCCCCATGACCGACAGTACAATCTATTTGACCAATATTGCGGGTTCTCACACTAATTAGGTTAAGTTAGTAGAGGTGTATGAAGTTCGCTTTCAAAGTGAAGCTAAACCGAATCGAATCAAATATCCTCAAAGCTGGAGTATTTTTTGGTTGTTTTTCAACCTGAAAAAATATATTGTGTTTATGTATATAACTTTATATACTAAAATCATTTAAAAATATATTTTATTTCAATTGTTTATAATTTTATTTATTTTTAATGTACAGTAAATAACAGCCTCAGAACGGCAATAGCTAAACTTAAATTAGTATTTTATCTATCCATATTTTTACTGGCGGAGACAGTTTTTTTTTACTAGCCAAGTCGAAATTTTTGAAGCTTCGCATGCCCCTATAAGCTGGGATAAACTTCCATCTCTCATTCGTTTCCAACAAACCTGTCCATGACACTTAAAATTAACTCAACACATGTGTTTATTTTGGTTTTTATTATCTTAGAAGGGGTGTTGAAAATATTGACATAAAAATTTCACTCGTTCTCGAGAAAACTGTTATTTCCAAACGTATGATTTTTCCGCAAGACCTGTCCGGTAGCTAGCGCCATCTACTGTTGCTGTGATCCATCTGTTCTTGTTGGCGCGGAAGGATACTTTGGACGGTTATGAAGCCACGCCAAGCCTTTCGCCCTCCCACCCACCATCCCACAAAATAAGTTTTAGACTTGCACTCGACAGGGTCAAGCCTAAAAGTGGTCGAATGGGAGACGTGAGAGTTTGGCGTTACACAACACAGAAACACATTGGTCCATTGTTGGCGCTCTTATCTTATCAATCACGCCTGTCAATCTAACAAACATGTTTTTCCTTCATGTTTCCGTAACTTTTTTTTTAAAGATAAAATAATATCTATTCACTGTAAAAGTTACTATTTTTCTTGAGAGTTTGTGAAAGAACCATTTTACGGATGGCTGCATTTGGTAGATGTAATCACAATATAACGCCGGCATAATGAAAGCTTCCTGTTTAATGAATTGTGATGTGTATCTTTTTGTTTTTCACGGTTGTACGCGTTTAGAAGCTGCGGTGTTCTAGACTTCCTTGTGTTTGGAACCGACTCCTGTGCTACCTGGATAAATACCTCGCTGAATTACTTTATCACTCGAAATATCAGAGGGTTGCCAAGCACCTGCGTAACCGAGAACATACATAGCATCTTTTTGTGTCAGAAAAAAAGGTGAAAACACTGAGATTTTTTTTCAAAAATATGACCCATTAAAAATCTGATTTGATCGCATGTTTTATCACCAACCCCCGCCCACCCACCACCCACTTCACTTGTTTCATGAATGATTGGGCTATGTAACGACTGCTAGAAATAATAGCAGGGATATAGGAGTACTTTTGTGGTCAGGGAATAATGGCAACCCTAATTTTATATCTAAAACTATACAATTTTAATAAGCTTAACTTCATTGAAGCTTCATTGACTCCTTAGGCTTTGTCCTATTAATTATTTCTTAGAACTGTTGTTAAAGTATTAAGGATTTTCTTTTCTTTTTCTTTTAGCTTTAGGGTGGGAAATAAAATGTTTACTTTTAAAAAATGAAATGTGTTTTTTTATCAAACGTAAATGTCATTATAGGTTTTTAGACCATTAGTGTCAATATTTATGTTTTTCACTCTCATTTATAGTTTTGTGAGACGAAATTATCCATAGAAATTATATCAAATTCAAACACAATTACCGAAACAGCACTTAGGCTACCCCAAGCTCTTAAATATATTAATTTTGAATATGAATGGTAAATGTGTATTTAGAAATTGTTACGCTAATATAAAGAATTTTTTTTTTCAATTACCATTTTAAAAATATTGTAATTTGTAAATCTCTTTTGTAGGTGATGATGTTTGCTTGGTCTTTTGTGTTTTGAAAGATGTCCACTTAACTTGTAAAGGACTACAAAAAATAACTGAAAACACATTTTATATCCTATCCTAAAAACGAGTATTTCTACTACGTGAGTGTTTTAATAAACTCTAAAAACTGTTTATTCAACAACGTAAGACATTTGACTGAAACTATTACTCAAATGTTATTGGGAAAAAAGCTTGTGACAGTGATTTAGTTATAAAAAAAATACTAGCACTTTTTTTTAACAATTGGAACTAAAAAAACAAATAATAAAGAAATTCGGTAATCCCAATGGAAAGAGACCATTAAGATCTATATCCAGATGGGATGATAACACTAGAATGGATATGAAAGAGATATGGTGTAATGAGGTGGACTGGATAGAATTAGCTCAAGATAGAGCTAAGATGCGTACTTTTGTAAGTGCGACAGTGAACTTCCGAGCTACTATTGGCATAGAGTAAGTAAGTAATGAAACAATTATTCACCATACGTTCACGCTTAATTCTCAAGCTAATTAAAAAAAAAGTTTTAGAGATAACTTCGAACCATGACATTTTCTTTTCAAGCCACAGACCACAATAAGTTGTTTTAGACCACCTCCCAACCATAATTTCGGGATGATTTCTGCATTCTTCACGATTACGTGTCAGAAAGTTCCCTCGCAACTTACAATCTTTTTTTTTTTTTAATATGGCAGAAGTCCAGTGGCTGGCCGGAATGCGTTGGGCGGGTGCAGACTGCCCCTACCACCCTCTTCCCCTTGAGTCTGGCAACCCGTCGGGTGCGTTGTTGCCCTGGAATGCCGTACCCTGCCACTCCACACAGCTACATAATGTACACGTAATACTCTCCCGCTTGTAAGCGCCAAGGGGAACCGGTTTCCCGCCGCTAACGTTACCGTTATGTCCTTTAACTTTTCAGTGGAGGACGCGCACGTCTCAAAATATTTCTCGTCTCTTTTCTTTCTTTCTTTTTTTCAACTCTTTTGACGCGAGATTACTCTTGTTTTTATTATACTCTTGTAGGAACTAGGGATAGGAATGTTCCTTTATGTATCGATATATTTATTCAAGATATATATCGAACGCCACACTATATCGATCAAGTTATATCGATATATCGGCTGCTTCTAATATATTGAATTGGATTACTCTGGATTAACTGGAATGGCGGCGGTATTAAGATGGCTGCTGTTCTGTAATGATTTTCTTCACAGCATTTTACTTTTTAATATTTTATTCAGTTTTTGAAAATAATAGACAAAAAAAAAAAGGAAAAAATTGACTTTGTTGTTAGAAATAGAGATTTAAAAAAAATCAATTCACTAGCTTGAAAGCGTAATCTAATATATGAAATATATCGCCCCTCCGGTGGAGGTACCCGTCGGGACCAGATATAACCGCCCCCCCCCCTCCCCCGAACTGCCGCCACCATTCCCCCTAGACAGGACATAACTTAAACTAGGCGATAGAATTTACTAGACAGGAAATAATCGAAACCATTTCTGATAAAGAAATATATATTATATATTTCGTGCTTTGGATAATTTCGGTGGCCAAAGCTAGATGTGGCCGGTCATTTCTCGAACTTGATAGACTTCGGGCTTTGACCATGCTATATGTTTACGTGTGTATATACATACATATATATACATACCAAGTCTATCAAGTGTGTGTATATATATATATATATATAAATAAAATTCAATTTTTAGTGAAATTAAGTTGTACAAGTTGTATTAAATTAACATGAAAGGCATAAAAATATAATATAATATATATGCACTATATTTGATTGATATTTGAAAGAAATTGGTAATATTAATTAAAATAACTATGAATGTCTTGAAATTATAACAAACATCTAAAAATTCAATACATATTAAAATTGTAGACATTTGAGTCAAAGTTATACTTAAAACTATGTTTTTAAAAACAAAGGATGATGTGATCATGCATATTTCGTATTTCTGTGTTATTTTGAGAATCGACAGAACAAGTTATTAAATTTGAAAAAATATAAAAATTGAATTCCTTTCTTATCTGTATTGTCCTGTTCCTTGGTTACTGCTGCAAGTGCTGCAACGTTATTTATATGACATGTTTCGATGCCACGACGGCATCATCCTCAGGTCAGATATTAAAACTATATAGTTGAGTATTTATTCCCTGTTGTGCGATTAAAGTTTAAGGTTTAATCACACAACATATATATATAAAGAACATTTGAATTGTTGAGGTGTATGTATATATATATACATACATACATACATACATACATACATACATACATACATACATACATACATACATACATACATACATAACATACATACATACACCTTCGGTGACCGCATGGTCTAAGGCGTCACTCTCTTGTTAAATTAGACTGCCAATGATAGAGAGATCAGGGTTCATCCCGGTTCGGTGTACTAAGGGTAATTTGTTTTACAAAATGGTTTTCCACTTCCCCTCCATGCAAATGTGCCTCTAAATTCACCCTTCCTAATCCGTAACTAATTAACGTAATTAGTACATAGGCATATAATCCAAACGAGTAGTAAGACGTGTTGCTAAAAATAAAATAATACAAATATTTCTTTATAAAATTAGACAACATATTCTCAGCCGTGGCACAATGGAGAGCAATTCATCTCACGAATATAACACTTATTTTTTTGAGCCATCATTTTGTCTCCAAGGGTTTATGGATATTCCCTACCCCCAACAAAAAACTTTTTATTTAATGTTTGCTCAAACGATAACCTTATATTTTGATCTACACCTAAAGTTTTATCACCACGAGAAGAACCTTTTGGAGCAAATATAAAATAAATATAGAACCAACAGCTGTCAATTATTGACATTGTATGTCAAAAGTAGCAAGTTGTATAACACATGACTTGTCGTATGCGTACATGAAAGTTTATTGAGTAATTTTGTTAAACTGTCATATAAAATGGTTTCTATGGTGATCCGACTATAATCACAATCTTTGTTGCAATAACATGACAACCATTTGTAAAACAAACTGTAAAACCAATTGTTATTGGGAATTAATTACAAATAGTTTTAAAGTGATTATTTAGCGCTAACCTCGGGATTTATGTTTGTAGTTTGAATCTGCAGGTCAAGGCTAAATTCCTCGATTGAATTTTTTTGCACATGCAAACACTTACTTTGGGGATTTAGACAAACCAATGTTTCAATGATTTTTAGCACATTCATTTTGCTCACTCTTGGGTGAATTCCTCTAACGTCACCACTTTTATATTCCCCCCATTTGTAAATCAAGTGTTTAGGCCTATACGGTAAAAGTTGTCACATCTGGCATCTCTAGGGTTTGCTGGATAACGTAGTTTTTCGGATATTGGAACGTTAAGCCCAATGTGTAATTACTAATTAAGTGAAGCAACCATATTGTTCATTTGTCACATGATTATTTGTCCTGTCGCGTTTTCTTATCACTACTGAAAATACAATCAATCTTTATATTCCAACAAAATAAACACCAATATTTTACTCTTCTAAAACTTTTTTATTCTGAACACTGAATTAAAAACACACGTTTATTTGTCATCAATGGTTCTTCTTTTACAACATGTCACCCACTCAGAATATGGATGTCGTCAGTTTCTAAATTTCACCCCACTCCCCCGGCTTTTTCACTTCCTTGGATTCATTCTAGAAATCCATTTGCAACTCACAATCTTTCTTAATCGTGAATAATACTCGGAAAAACACAATATGACTATCATTTAAGAGAAACATAGTATGGCCACCACTTGGAAAAACACCACTCAGAGTAAGGGTTCGGCCAGACTGACAAGCGTGCGAGCGAGCGCGTGATTAGCAGATAGCTTTCGATAGTTGTTGACGAGGATTTGGGTATCATGGAGAAAGAGACAGCTGTCAAACCCATTGTTCTTTTAACTGCCTGATAAAATTCTTATGGTAATTCGAATAGTTGATTTGCCAGCTATTGAACCATATTTAGCGGTTGTGGCTGCGCCATGGGGTGAGGTTGTCGAAAAGACCCACCAGCTGTCAAGCGCTTATTGCTTGTGTGACTTGTTAAGGACGATCTAGGAATACTTTACATGAATATCAGTCGTCTTTTGTTCTGGCCAAGGCCCAAGAGATTGATTGCGCCAAGATGTCACTCTGAGCGATCAGACATGCCGTGACCTATCTGCCGTGAGGTTGATGAGGATGGTATGAGAAATACAGAGGGTCAAATACCATATTGACCAGACTTTCTTGACTGTGGAGTGTTTTAAATTATGTCATTGTTAATAGTCTTGGTTGTGGGTTGTTTTTTTTTTTTCAATATTTCACATCTCTCACAAGAATATCGTCGGCCCATATCAGGCGAGCCGTTCTAGGGATACCTCAACAGCTCGATCGTTTCATTGGTTTCGCCGCGAAGTTTGATGGAAGGAAGAATTTAAGTGTCTTTTTTTTGCTTTTGGATGTGCAACACTTCTATAAACGCGCGGTCTAAAATGTATTTCCGTGTACGACATAATTATTTCACTCGCTTTATTGCCAATCCTTATGTCTGAAAATAACTAAATGGTTAATATAATATAAAAAATGTTAGATAGAAGGTGGGGTGAGGGGGGTGATCTTGTAATCTTTCGATCCTTTACGGGAGGGGGATGAGAAGGGTCAAAAATCTTGAAGAAAAAATAGTCTTACGTAATTAATTGTACGGTCCCTTATGGTGGTCGCAAGTCCCTCAGAGTCTTCACTGTAGTCTCCTCCCTCCCACCCCCACCCCGATCGCCAGCCCCGTCAACCCTCCCCTCCCCCCTTGCTGCAAACTTACTAATGTAGCAGTGACTGACGGGACAATCCGGTAGCTCTCTCCGGGACACCTGGCTGATGGAATGCTGGAGGGAGGGTCTTTGTGTGCAGGCAGGCCGGGGCTGACTGACAGATGAAAGACACGTGGGGTACATTCATCTCCCGTCGAGATGCTGGGGATGTTGTCTAGGAATGTCTGACCTTGATGAGGGAGAGAGGTAGATCAACCCCCGCCATCTCCTTTGCCCCATTCTTCAGATGACATGTGTGGGTGGAATGTGCAATCCAAATTATTGGAGGCTGGAGGCTTTCGTAAGCTTAGGAAACTCTAGGTCATAGAATGCTCTTGTGAAGAGATAATTTTAAAAAAAAGTGTTGTCTTTTTTGTATTATATACAATATGCAAGAATTTGTGGCATGATTTGTTGTGTAATTGTTTATTTAAAGTTTTTATTAATAATTATATTAATTACCCAAGCTGACGGGCACGCGGACTAAGTATATTTTAGCCCGTCTACTCTGGTTTGTAAGTGACGGGAAGATTGGGGCTCGAATCTCTTACATGTGTACAAAGGGTGTATTTTTGTAATTGATTTCTTATTTTGCCCACACTCAAATTCGGGTATATTTTGTATAAATCCCACCTTCCTCATCCCTAACTAATTAGTGTGATTAAATGTGTAAATAGCTCAGACAAGTAGTAAGACCTCAACATTTATTGAATATCTGTCAAGGGTGACCTGGAATTTATGACAACTTTTTCTATTAATTTAAAAAGTTTATCATCTAAATGCATGATGGATACTAAGGAACTATTGATACCAACCATGTGAAGAAAACTAAATTCTATGTTTTTACTGGAACAATATTTTTTTTTGACCAAAAAAATGTTGTGCCATAAAAACTACAAAAACACTGAATTTTTCTCGCATCCCCTTCCATCCCACCCTCAGTCACATAGGTCGGTTTGATGTGATTAGTATCAATCCTAAGCTGAGCATGCACTCAATCCTTTCGACTGGTTAGTGGTACCTGTGCCATCTGATAGAAATTCCCATGTACTAGGAAGGGAGTTCAGAAAGTGTTGTGTCTCCCACACTGAACTTCTTTGATCGAGTGCGAAAGAGTTTACCAATTTTGCTACAGGCAGTCCTTAATATTTGGTGTCATTGACATATAAAACATTCTTCGTCTCATACGTGTTTGAAATAGTGTATTTAAGACGATTCATTGGAGAGAAAAAAAAAACGTTAGTAATCTCAACTTAAATGCGAGAGAAACCGCGGGAAAAATCTTATTTTATGTCTAACTTGATTACAAAAGAAAAATATCAACTTCTGATCCAAGAAGAAATTTTTGGAGATATTTTAACTTGAAGTCTAAAGAGAAATATTGACTGTAGTAACGGTAAATATAACCATTTTTGTTGGTGCCTTTACCAGGAACGGCGCAAACTAAACAGCCTTCCTGAATACAGGATCTTCAAGATAATTACTAAAATGTTTAGTTATTTTTTACACTCTATAATTACAAACAAAAACTACTTTTTTTTTCTAGTTATGCCTATATTTTATGTTATTGAATTATGCTGGCCATTTATTTAGCTTGTTTAATATATTTTTCACACAATTTTTTTCCTTACGTTTGTTCTCTTTCATGTGAAAAATATTGTATTAAAACAACATACTTTTTAAAATACATAATTAACTAATTTAAGGTTCTAAAATACAATAACATATCAAAATGTGTTATTAGATCAGTATTTTAATTACCTTGTGAACGTAGCCAAGTGAGACGATATTAACATAGTCGCATTGTGAAATAAGTATTATGTTTTATGTGTCTCACTTCCTGTTTAGTGAGCTGCGAATAGCGCCGAGCTTGTTTTGTTCTGTGTGCTTCACCTTGTCTGAGAATAGCTCTCCACCAAGCATCGACAGCGCCTCAAGCCATCCCAGCTATTATAGGTTTAGCACTCTGTACAGTCTGCTCAGGTAAAATATACACTGCTTCCGTACAGTGCCGTAAATATTAATATCAAGATGAGTGAGAAGCTTTAGCACCGCGTCCAATTACACGCTCGAGCTACACGCCTATGTGCTGGTGTAATTTAGAGGAAGTGTATACCATTTAGGAAAAAAACACCCTTAGTACACCCGATTAAGATTGAACCCCGATCTCTCCGTCTTTGGCAATTTTATCTACTGTGAGAATAGCGCCTTAGATAATGCGGCCACTGAAGCGGTTTGAGTGAGAAACCGTTTTGGAACCGGATCTATAAGTATAAACTATAAATCAGTTCTAATAGCCTACTAGGATAAGATCAGTCAGTATATTCGATTAAAAACAAGAACAAGGAATTTCCTTACAAGATTACAACACTTTATCTTTTATTTAAACTATTTTGTAGTTGTATTTTAATCCAAACATACTTTATTCCCAATAACGACTGCCAGTGACTTGAACTATCTAACATAATAATAATAATAATAATAATAATAATAATAATAATAATAATAATAATAATAAAATGCAGCGCATCCGTGGGCACGCGGGCTAAATATCTAGACTAGTTTTCCGGTTAATTTAGGTGTCATGATTTGAATCCCGGCTGGGTGTACTCACGGTGGCTCCTCCCCCCCGCCCCCAAGTGTTCCACACTCTTTTGCCACGCTAATGCGGGTACATTTCCTCTTAAGCTCTGACTTCCTCATATCTACTCTACTCGCTTAACTAAGGTGGGGATGTGGGAAACGCAAGAAAAGGTAAGAGTTTTTGTAGTTTTTAAATCACTACTTTTTTTGGGGTCAAAAGCAGTACTCCATTAGAAACAGAAAGTTTAATTTTCTTCACGTGGTGACTTCAACACTTCTTGAATATATGTCAAGGGTATCCTATAATTTAATGACAACTTTTTCTTTTCATTTAAAAAGTGTCTTATCTAATCCTGTCATACTCATGAGTTATGACAGAAATTCAACAACTGTTGTTATCATTTATCACAATGTGAAAAAATAAATAAACTCTTATGTCAATACTAAAGCAACATTTTATTTATTTTGGCATAAAAAAACTTTGCTATAAAAACTTCAAAAAAAACTTACCTTTTCTCACGTTCCCTACATCCCCACCTTAAATGTGGATATCCCGGACTATTTTGTGACGTGGTGATAAAAAAAGCATTCCCATGTTCTGTAGGATTCTGTTACAAAGGACCTTTTAGAAAATACATACTTTTTTTTCAGTCAACCTGAATGACAATTTACTATTTTATTAATGTTGTTTTGTAGGTATTGATAATATCTATCTAAAGTGACAGCTGCAGATCACATGATATTACGTATGAATACGTGAAAGTAGCTCTAGCAACTTTTTCTATCTGTCAACTAAGGTTCTTCCTACGAAAATTAGACTTAGGAAAGGATTAATAACCATGGTCGGAGATTAAACCATTGACTAATGAGTAAGAACCAAGTGTGCTTGTTTCTATAAAACTTTTAAAAAATCTTAGCACTTTTTTTTAAACGAGATAAAGTTTTATTTGTCTTTCTCTGTTTATTGTTTCTTTGTGACTTTTACATTGATACCTGGATACGGGAATAGAACCCGAGACCTTTGGCATTGTTACGTTAATACAAAGGTCCCGGGTTCTAGTCCCGTGCCCAGGTGTCATTGTTCAATTTATTCGATTATAATCGAGATACGGCTAATGTCCATAATTATAATCATTCATTCCTCCAAGCTTCATATATACTTAATTGTACAGCGTTACTTTATTTGAGATATTTTATGTGTGTTCTTTCATTACTTCTTAATATTTTTTTTGGAGGTCATTGAAAATGTTTTCCCTTGCTTAAAATGAAGCAAATAAGGATTTGTCGTTTCAGTGCTTCAATATTCCTGTTTCGCCGGCTATTCAATCAGAACCGGTTTTAGTTATTAGAAAGTATATTCTTGGTTTCTAATTATATAAGTTCAAAAGCTCTTAATATATATTTAACACGTCATACAAACAATACATTTGATATGGTTAGATATATCACTATGCATACAGTCTTCAAGAGTAGGATCAATCAAATATTGTAGTTAGTTTTAAAACAGGTGGTTTACATATAGGCCTAACTAATAGAAAAATGTGATGTTATTTTAATATTTTTGGAGGGAGACCAATTTGGCTTTAGATTAATTTGTGTGGCTAAGTAGAATTTTGAACAAAGAAACTAAAGAATAAATTACTAAAACTGGCAACATTCAGAAACCAAACCATCACTAGCTTACTATCTATTTATTTATCTATGTAAAATTATTTAGCACAGCGTCTTACTACCCGTTCGGGTTATACGCTTAAGTACTAATTACGCTAATGGGTTAGGAATTTGGAAGGAAGTGAACCCACATTTGTGTGGAGGGAGAGGAGAAAACCACCTCAGTTCACCCGACCGATATTCGAACCTCGATCTCCCCGTCCTCGGCAATATCTATATAAAAATGCCTGTTCACATATTGTTTGATTTATCAAGGCTACATGTCTTAAATTTTCCATGTAGTTTTACATTCAAACTAAAATATAAAAATACACATAATAATTGTCAAAGTAAATGATTGAAATTAGTATCAAGACGTGCTCACATGGTTTTGGGCGCCACTCGAGCAATAGACTGGATCGCCGATGATGGGGAGATCGGGGATCGAATCTCCCTCTACGCAAATATGTGGGTAATTGCCCTCTAAATTCTACCTTACTAATCCCTAAACCCATTAGTGTAAGATAAGCCGAACGGATAGTAAAACACGGTGAGTTTTTTAATCTGGATTTTTCGTCCTTCGAAAAATGATCCCCTTTTCTCTTCCAATGAGGGTCTCCAATGTTCCCCTTGCAAATTCCTCCCATTTATTTGTCAAAAGAAATCACTGCAACAGAGCTTGCCAAAATTCGCTGCTAATGAAGTGTAAAATTAAATTGCCCTTTCCATCAGCTACGAACTTCGGGAATGAGAATATAATTTACCAAGGAAAACAAACATAACTTTTTTTACCTCCCCAAATTACATCATACCCGTTTCAGCGACAGAATGGTCTCCAAGGCATCACTCCTGTGTTAGACTGGCTTGCTAAATACGAGGACATCAAAGTTCGAATCCCGGTCAGTTCTACTGAGGGTGGTTTTTCTTAAATGGCTTCCCACTCTACTTCCATGCAAATGCTGGTAGATTTCCTCTAAAATGCTTCCTTCCTCATTCTTACCCCATTATAGTAATTATCATGTATGCGTATAACTTTAACAGGCAATGAAACCCACTGATAAAAAAAAGAGTATATCATTTGAATACCAATTTGAAAGTTGAACGCCCTTTTGTTTACACATTTTGATCACAGTCTAGTAATATATCGTCGTTCAACTCTTTTTTTTTATGTGTGTTAGATCTCACTACCCGTTTAGTTTTTCTTCCATTGACGTCTTAGTACCCGTTCGAGTTTGATCCTATACGCAAAAAATATTAAAAACGCTAATATGGGGTGGGGATGAGCATGATAAAATTTAAAGTAAATGCACCCTCAATTGTATAAAAGAAAGAGTGGGAAACCATTTAGTAAGAAAACACCGCCGGTACACCCTGCCAGGGTTACAACTACAAACTCCCCGTCACCGGCCAACCACTTTAAATCGACGAGTAACAGTTGAGCCACGGTCACCGGCCAGGAAGACTATAACAGATAACGGATCGTCGGGTAGATATGAATTCGGACCCATTTTTTTTTTTCCTTTCATCAGGCTAGGTTATATTAGATCACCTTATCATTTTGTTGTGTCTTACTATCCATCACGTGTGTTTTTCGCTCAACTTTAGAAAACATTTACAACCATCCAATATGAGCAACAACAGCCGGGGTCGAGTTAGTACACCAGTACGCCATGTTTACAATTCCCAGGAAGGAACTCGTGGCCAAACTGTAATACGTCCGGTTAAATAAGTTTGACACCTTGTGCCCAAATTTGCGAGCCATTTTAATATTATCTGCACTGATATAGTAGAAATTAGGACGGTAAGATTTAAAGAAAATGTATCCGCGTTTGATTGAAGAGAGAGTGAAAACCCATTTAAGAACAATCCACCCTGGGGCTGTCCATAAACTATATCACGCTTATTTAGGTCTTTTTCATCCCATCTCCTCCTATCGTCACACATTCTCACAATTTTGTGAACCCTCTTCTAATATTACGTCACAATATCATGAAACACCCCTCCCCCCGGCACCCCGCTACTAAAATAGTATTTTTAATTGTAGAGCCTATACAACCCTTTTTTTTTTGGACGTGTTCGTACGTGTTCGCCAAGTTCGACGATCCACGTCATTGAGTCGATCGTTGCTTGTTTGGACAAGGCCAGATTGAGGCCTTAGTTCGTGTTCCCGCCACTGCGGGTATTCGACTCTACTACTGCGTATGTAAACTAAGAGAAAGTTATCCGGTAAACTATTAAGTTAACTCTTTAAATAATTATTTTTAGAACATAAAAAAACACTTGTGACACAATTTGCGTCTTTAAAGTAAACAGTTGCGACACACTGCCTCTCGAGCAAAATAAAACGTAGTCATTTGTCCTTAGTTTATTATAAATAACATATTAAAAAGAGAAAGATTGAAAATGGCACGCTGGCACTGAAACTAACGTTGAAGCAGCCGTGAAGAAAAACATGTAGTAAATTCGATAAGAAGAACATTTTAGAAAAAGCAAATAAATTGTTTTTATCACCGCATCTTACTATCTGTTTAGATTATACGTAAGTTATATATAAAAATTACTCTAATAGGTATAGGTATGAGGAAGGAAGAATTCTAGAGGCAATATACCCGAAATTGCGTGGAAGGAGAAAGGGAAAATATTTTAGGAAAACCACCCTGAATAGACTCGACCGGGATTCTGACCCCGGTCTCCCCGTCATCAGCAGGCCAGTCTAACATGAGCATGGTGGCTACAGGCAGGGAAAACCTGGAAAAGTCAGGGAATTTTTGAATGACAGGGAAAACAGGGAAATGTCAGGGAATTTAACTAAAAATAAGGAAAAGTCAGGGAATTAAAAAATATATCTAAAATATCCCATTAATTTCACAACTAAACACTAAAACAAAAGTTAATAATACCTAAATAAAATAACATTTTAATTTTTAAAATAACTGATAAAACTGTTTATGTTTAGTAGATACAAACTTTTTTAATATGTGATCAATAATAAATAAAACAAGTCATCATCCACCATTAAAATTGGAAAAAAGTAATCAGGGAAAATTGAAAAATGTTGCCTGGAAAACCTGGAAAAGTCAGGGAATTTTGTAAAATATGTTTTGTAGCCACCTTGATGAGAGTGACGCCTTAGACCTTTCGGACACTGAAGTTGGTTACTATCAATAAACTTTCAGATACTATTCTTCATGTTCATTTTTGTTTTTCGTGCTTCGTGTCCTACAACTCGTCTGGCGACCCGCCTCGGTGGCGTAGTTAGCTAACGCGCTTCTTTCGTGATGAGCTAGACTGACGAGGACTGTAAGATCGAGGTTCGAATCTTGCTCGAGTGAAATAAGTGTTTTCCCCCCCTAAATAGCTTTTCACTCTCCCTCCATGCAAATGCGGGTTCACTTTGTCTAAATTCAACCTTCCCACTTTCTAGCCCATTAGCATAATCAATACATAAGTGTATAATCCGAATGGGTAGTAAGACGCGGTGCTAAATAAATAAAAAAACTCGTCTGGCCTATTATCTACATAGGGTGATCTGGTGGTCTAGAGGTAAGGTGTCAAGACTTCTGTGCTGGGGGTCCGGGCTTCAATCCTCGGTCCCAGCACAGATTTATCTGATTGCCAAACACTTCCTCCACATCTGACAAGATGGGTAATAATCACAACTTGTGAATGTGAGGAATGCCAGGCCTCCACCGTGGTTCGGATTCCACTTTAAACTGTAGGTCCTCCATTTCATCTCACAATCAATCACCCTACCATTGCACATTAACGTAAGTGCGTATAACCCGAACGGGTAGTAAGACGCGGTGATAATAATAATAATAATAATAATAATATCCACATAAGGTAGGGATGATCACGTTATTAGTTTAGAGGAAATGTACCCTCATTTACCATTTAGTAAAAAACAAAACATCACAATACACTCAGTCGGGATTCAAACCAAAATCCCCCTGCCACAGCCAAACCAGATATTATGATACTGAAGCCTTTATTCACGTTTCCACTGATGCGGGTCATCTTGTTCAACCTACCTCATTTGACCTTGAGAAATATCACAGTTTTTTTTATTAGGTACGTCATCTGGAAACCGCAAGTATTTACCTTGGAGCCTCTTCGTTGGTCGTATGGTCTAAGCCGCTACTCTAGCAATAGACTAGAATGTCGAAGACGGGGAGCTCGTGTTTCGATCCCAATCGGATGTACTGAGGATAGTTTTCCACTCTCTCTCCACGCAAATGTGGAAATACTTCTTTTAAATTCAACCTTCATAATCCCTAACACATTAGTGTAATTACTACATAGGCTTATAAGCCGAACAGGTAGTAAGACGCAATGGTGAAAAAGAAGAAGAAAACTACCTTAGCAGGAATGTACATTTTCTATTGGTGGTACCAACAAATTAGCACATTATTCCACTCTCCTAACGGGTAGCCGTCGTGTCATATTTCTCTAATTTTTTGACTCACTTTGCAAATATTTTCACTGTAGTTTGTTTGAGTCTCAAATTATAAAACACAAACATTGAAATATGATAAGACGGAAGGGTCCAAACAATACACAGGAAATACCTTGCATACAACCTCTTCTAATTCAATGTATTACTAACATCTCGGCTTATGTTGGTGCAGCACGTCTTACTACCCGTCCTGGCTATCTTCATATTGAGAAATGATGCCTTTGCCCGCGTGTAGTGTAGTAGATCATATGTAATTTTTATTTCGGATGGAGGGTACGAATATAATATTTGTTGCCCATACGCATGGGTGGGCACGCGGACTAAATGTCAGGTTCATCTAGTATGTTTAGCCGGTGACGGGGAGGTCGGGTGGATGTGTTATGGGTCGTATTTCCTAGAAAGTTTTCCACTCTCCCTCAACCAAAATGCGGGTACATTTCCTCCTAACTCTACTTTATATTCACCCCTCTCTTATTTTCTTAGTTAATCTACGTTTAGTAGACTGCTGATGACGGGAAGTATGAGTTCCGAATCTCGATCGGCTGTAATGAAGGGTGTTTTTCCAAAATGATTTTACACTTTCCCTCCATGGAAATGCGGGTACACTTCTGATAAATATAAACTTCCTCATCCCTAAAACCACTAGCGTTAGTACATAAGGGTATAACCCGAACTAGTAATAAGATACGGTGCTAAAAAAATAAAGTGTGTAAGTCTTGTTCCTTTTCTAAGCGGTGTGCTTAGAAAGTGCACGTTAATAGCCCAACAACAGAAAGTTCCAAGGAGGCTCCTACGTGTTTTATTTGTAGTGTGCTTGTCCGAGATCCAAATTACCGAGTGGGCGGGTAACCCGCTCCGTGCCAGTAGCACTTACGTCTCTTGACAAACAAGTGCTTACGAACTTATCCTATCTCACACGCGAGACCTGTTGAGAAGTTGTTGGCTAAGGGGGCCCCCACGTCGGGCGTGGGCGACAAACTGCCCCATTTAGCGCCACTTCTAGAATGACTAGTTACGACAACTTCGCCGGGCTGAGCTGGCCCATCAGAAGCCGGGGGAGGGGGGGATAATTTAGATTCTTGGGGACACTAATTGGAATTTGTCCTTTCACATAACTCAACTGCTCGGTATGCGGAACATTTAAATTCCTAGACAACAGAAATTAGTCCATCCGCTTGCTAATCGAATCAAGTATTTGGTGGAAGGAATTACAGTAATTAAAAATAGGGGATCTTAAAGTCAAGTTGAGGGAAGGTAAATTAGTCTACAGGTGTAAGGCCCTTGTTTCGAGTCTAGGCTGTGCCAGAACCAAAATTTTTCATTCCTAGACCAATAGATTGCTTTTCCACCACGTCTTACTACCCATCCTAGCTATACACATTTTAATTATGATAATGTATCAAGAATTAGGATGTCTAGCTTCTAAATGTAGCCGCATTTGCGTGGAGGTAGATTGGGAAACTATAAAGATAGAAAAAAAAAGCACACCCGACCGGTCGTTAAATAACCTCATGAATTAAACATATTAACTAAAAATAGCAAAACAAAAGCTACCGTTATCATTAAAGAGTAGACCAAACTTTTGGCAAAACCAAAAGGGTACACCCTTTTTTGTTGCTTTTTTATTTTGTCTAGAAATAAATTTTCGAAGAAAAACTCTTACGGGTTTTTCAATTGGGATTAATTTATATAGAAAGCTATTTTGGTCATATACGAAGAGAATAAATAAATAAATATTTGGCTTGATTTATTGCAATCTGTGACCTTTATAGAGTATTACCATACACGCATGTATCGTACATACCAACGGATAACTGCACAGGGCAAACTTATTTTACTTATAGTCTTTTGATTTCGAGATGAAGTTCAATTGGTGCCCAAGCCACTTAAGTGGTCGCGTAGTCTAACGCACTAATCTCGTGTTGGACTAGACTGCCGAAGACGGAAAGATTGAGGTTCTATCCCGGTCGGGACCACTGAGGAGTGATTTTTCCTAAATGGTTCTCCACTCTGCCTTCACGCAAATGCGGGTGCATTTCCTCTCAACTAAGCCTTCCTAATCCCTAACCCATCAGCGCAATTAGTACATAAGGTTATAACCAGAACGGTTAGTAAAACGCGGTGCTAAATAAAAAAATGCAGGATGATGGTTAAAATGAACAGCAAAAAAGATATTATCTCTTGCTTATTGAATTTCTTTGCCACTCCCCAATCAACAAGGCTATGAAGTTCCTTGCGAGGAAAGGGGGTGGGGTCCTTGCAGTTAAAACATTGGCAACTGTCTCAATTCTTTGTCCTCACCCTCCCCTCCTCCTTTTAGTATCTCAAGGATTGTTTGTTTACTAAAGTATATCGAGCTCAAGTCCCGCCTACAGGTACGGACTAATTGACGGGCAGGTGTTAGTGGTCATGCTTGTGTGAACAGAATAAACTGTCTCTGCATTGACTTAATTCCAGTGCTCTCGCGAACAAAGTGGTCACGATCAACAAATGGAACATTCATAGACGATATACGTTTGAAAATAGCAAGAGTCACGTCTTGGCTTGGGTTTAGAAAATTACACCTTATAGCTTACGGAAATCGATGGTTTATGTATCGATACTTGTAAGTGCACATTAATTATGTACACCACTACAGATGAATTCTATTAGTAAGATACACCTGTTTTCGCTGAGGATTTCTGCTTTGTTTCGTCAATTCTTGTAAGTTAATCTCGGTATATTTTTCGATACCTATTATTTTTTTCTTCATTTGTTAAACTTTTCGGTTATTTTCAGTTTATGTTTTAATTTTCAAAGTAAGATGAATTAACATCCATAACTTTTTTTTAATTTGTATCAATGATATAAATACACCACACATCAACCAACAATTTAAGACCTGCTCCGGTGGCTGCATGGTCTAAGGCGTCACTCTCGTGTTAGCCTAGACTGCCGGTGAAAGATAGCTCGGGGTTTGAATCCCGGTCGGGTGGACTGCGGGTGGTTTTTTTTCCTAAATGGTTTTTCACTCCTCCATGTAAATGTGGGTAACCTTCTCGCAAATTCAACTTTTCTCATTTCTAACTCTTTAGCGTAATTAGTACATATGCGTATAACCTGAACAGACCTGAGATGCGACACTAAAAAAAAAATTAAAAGTGAATCTAAAAATGTGAGAGACGTCATCAACTCAATGTTAATCGGGGTTACTGTGGATTCACACGTTCGCCGAAAAACTAGCGTAGAACAAAAACGAAGTCACGTGATGAGCTCTAAGCCAATCACAAGATTTCCGCCTTATCGGCGCGAGTTGTTCCGCCAAAGTTCAACTCATCTCCACTTCATCCGCTCTGCCTGAGATCTTCGGCACGGGAGAACCAATCAAATCTCAGAACCAACCATCTCAAATCAGTGCGCATGTGCATATGACAACGCATGCACTGTACAGCCAGAGGCAAGCAGATATTATTATTATTATTATTATTATTATTATTATTATTATTATTATTATTAGCCCCGCATCTTACTACCCGTTCGGGTTATACGCAAGCAAGTAGATAGCTTCGTTGGCCGTTGTGAGGAGATTTGAAATAACCCGTTAATGTAAAGCGTGTTTATTGGATTGTGCCACGACACAGCGTTATAATTTGAAAACATCCATCGGGAGAATGATATAAAATATATGTCTATTTATTAAAAAATAAAATATGTTGCTAATCTCACTCACTCACGCTCACTACCACCCCATCTTGTTTAAGGTGGGGTGGTAGTGAGCACCAATTTAATGCATTAATTTTGCAGTTTTTATAGCATAAACATTTTTTGGCTAAAATAAATCAAACATTTCTTCTATAGAAACAGAGTTTAGCTTCCTGCACATGCTAATCTCAAGAGTTCTTGAATATCTCTCTTGAGCATAGCGGCATTTGGTGACAAACTTTTTAAATGCAGAGAAAAAGTTGTCACTAAATTCCAGGACACCCTTGACAGATATTAAAGAACTGTTGAGATTAGCATGTGCGGAAAACTAAACTCTATGATTCTATAGAAGAAATATTAGATTTATTTTGGTCAAATAAATGTTTATGATATAAAACTTCGAAAATACTGCCCTAAACTCACACTCACTACCACCCCATCTTAAGTTTGCGTTGCAATGCATCATGGATCAACATACATCGTGTGAATTGTTGCGACACACAAGGAGACTCTGCTTTCTATTTTCAGCGAATGTGTGAGTCAAGCTTTAGATTGGTTCTTCTGTCTGCCATTATGTTCCCGTAAACAGAAAATGATAAGCTTCGTATCAACATTATTTATGGGGGGGAATGGATCCATAAGGCTTCCCATACACGTACAAACTACGGTCTCTTGAGATCACTCGCCTTCAGCTAACCATAGAGATTAGTGGTATTGTTGTGCTTATTTGCGTCCTATCAGAATAGTGCTTTGTGTGTGGCAGTTTTAAAATAGTGCTAGGTTTGGTTAAACATTTAAAGGTAAAGCTTAATAATTTGAAAAAAGTGTTGTTGTGACAATGTTTTGGGGGATAAAAAAAAAGCAAGTTTGCAGCTGCTTTAGCGGTTTTATGCCAGCTTAACAAACCCACAATGAAACCGAGGAAGGTCTCGACCAAACATTGGATCATACAACATGACAAATTCTCGCATATGCGACACCTCTGAGTATACCGAATGCATCATGGGATAAGAAACACGTGGAGAAGAGCATGCCTGCGCATGCGCGGCCTCAAATCCGTCAAACCGTCTTCACGAACTCCACACACGCTCAGATTAAGATAAAAATTGTCTGACATGAGACAACGGTCTGATCGTCTGTGGGGTACCTTAAAGTTTTTCAGAGACGCCTCAACAAATTTTTGGGTAATCTACTTTCATAGATAGTAGAGTAACAAGAACGTTTACACATTCACCTGCTGCATTCCCTTGAGAAACTTATAGTTTCTACCATTATTCTTTTCCTGTTATAACACCTATATATACACGAAATCCGTTAAATCGTACGAAAAAAATGTTCCGGGGATATTTTTCCACGAGCATTTCAATTTAGCAAGAACGTACTGCAGGCTACCATAAACCGTAATTATATTTAAGAATTTGCTGTGATAATTTCTCAATTTCGTTAAAATTTCCTGTTTTTTTAAATATATAATTCAACATTGTCAATATATCGTGATTTCGCTTATTACGAGAAAAGAAAGAAAAAAGACGTGTCTCCTTATTAGTAGATAATCAAGTTATTGCTCTTTTCCTTACAATTTACCTCCCCTTCATGTTTTCTTTTGTAAAATAGCTGATTTTTATATCATCACCTCTCCTGTTCAGGTTATATGCAGATATGATAACTACTCTGATGGGGTAGGGAGGAGAAAGGAAGAATTTTAGATCTAATATACCCGCATCTGCGTGGAAGCAGAGTGGAAAACCACCCTCAGTAAATCCGACCGGGATCCGAATCTTAATCGCCCCGTCATCAGAAGGCTATTTAGTCTAACACGAGAGTGACGCCTTAGACCGTTAGGCCACTGAAGCGGATGAATGGGGAATAATTCAAATCCGAAATATTTTCTGAGCCGGTGCGGAGCGATACAAGACGATGCGACACGCCATATTGTGAGCCTATAAAACAATTTCCAAAGAAAGAACTTTTTTGAAAATATAAATCTTTCTGTTGCGGCCAACAGTGATAACATTCCACTATTTTATCAGTGTTATTTTATAAATACTGATAATACCTCTGGTGATCTAGGAGTAAGGTGTCATACTTCTGTGCTGGGGTTCCTGGGTTCAATCCTCGGTCCCGGCACAGATGTATCTGATTGCCAAACCCTTCCTTCACCTCTGACAAGACGTGTATTAATCACAACTTAGGGAATGTGTGGAATTCCAGGCCTCCACCGTGGTTCGGATTCCATGTTAAACTGTAGGTCCTTCATTTCATCTCACAATCACCCTACCATTACACGTTAGCTTAAGTGCGTACAACCCGAACGGTTAGTAAGACGCAGTGCTAATAATAATAATAATAATATCTGTCAAAAGTGCCAGGACACATTACTTTACGTATACCTTCATGAAAGTAGATCCATACCCTAATTTTGGAAAGAAGAGCATTAGGTAGCTGTTAGTTACTAAAGTTACTAAAACAATATTAATATATTCATACATAGAGTCGTGTTTTCTGCAGCTGTCACTTTTGATAGATATTATCAATATTTATAAAATAACACTGACAAAATAGTAAAATGTTATCACTGTTGGCCGCAAATAAATACGTTAGAATGTTCTCTACTGTTCTTCCAACCAAAATCAAGGTATAGTAGTAGTAACTTTTCTAGCTATCAAATAAGGCCCTTCCTATGAAAATTAGACTGTGCCCTGAGTATAGACATGAGAGGCTCACAGGAATGTATTAATAAAAGCGCGCGATGTGCCAGCTCACTGAGGGGTCACATTATGAGTCAGAGACAACTTGGCCACCGGTCAAGGAATGACCCGTCAGGAAGACCGGCGACCGTGTCTGTGACTGACCTTAGTAGATTTATTTACCTCACAGCCCTGCGGCTATTAATTAACGAGCGCTGGACCTTCGGGTAACCTTCATTTCAACAAATTGGGGCGTTTTAAACGAGACGACTGAATTGTATCCATTCTGAATGGCAGCCATTCAGACATTTTCTTAAACGAGCACCTCGAATAAAAAGTCTGAATTGTATCCATTATCATAATACCCACAAAATCCTGAATTGTATCCATTCTGAATGGTAGCCATTCAGACAGTTTTCAAATAAACGACTTTAACAAAAATCCTGATTTGTATCCACTAGAAATATTTGAATTATATCCACAAAATCCTGAATTGTATCCATTCTGAATGGTAGCCATTCAGACATTTTCTTAAACGAGCACCACGAATAAAAAGTCTGAATTGTATCCACTAGAAATATTTGCATTATACCCACAGAATCCTGAATTGTATCCATTCAATTGCGGTACCACTTGTCTGATAGATGGCAGCAGGAGAAACTCGCCTTAACTCATTCCATGTTTACTAGAGAGCAGCACTTATCCTTAACTCATTCTGAGGTAACTAGAGAGCAGCTCTATCTCCATTTTAATATATATATATTTATATATATATATATAGGCTAAGCATATCAATAGTAATAAAAGTAATTTATCATGCCAAATTGAGAAGTTTTCCTGACATACACTGTACCAACATAACAACTGCCCAGCGCCTGTAAACTAGACTGTTCTGACTCAAGAGTTTTTTTATGAAAACTTTATGAAGCCCACTTCATTTTACTTTGATATAGTTAAATTTGTGTGAAATCAGAAAGTTACTTAATTTTTTTATCTTTCCTCAGACATGCTATGATGTCATTTACATGGGTTTATGGGGGGCCCACCACACTGTATGGTGTCTCAAGGACCCTACATACGTAAATCTGGCCCTGTTCACAGCACACTATTCTATGTTCGCGGCATACTAAAAGTACAAGTTGTTGGCACTAGGGAAACTCACTCGGACATATGCATGCATAGAGAGACTTCTCTCAGTCAAACATTTGCCCATCCCAAAACTGTAAATAGTTTAATTGTTATTAATTATATTAAGTAAAACTAAGCTAAAGAGCACTAAAGATGTGTCAAATATAATTACTACATTTTAAGACAGCATGATATTTAAAACATACCTTTACACACATTTAAAGTGCTAATTATTGGAAAAAAAAAGTACAGAATTAATAGCTTCAATATACTCTATTTAAAGCCACTTTTATTATCAAAATGGGTGCATTTAGAACCATAAAAAATTACAAATTTCTTCTAGAAGCATTTAATTATTATTTATAAATTTTCTTGGCTTCCAGCAGTTAGGGGCCAGTACCACCCCTTCCCCATTAGACCCTGTATACCCTCAGGAATTTCATTTTGTTTATAGCCTTTAATGTATACCCACACCAAAGTAAATTATTGGGTGGGGAGGTTGGGATTTGAATCCCAGATGTGTTATGAGTGTTTTCTTCCTAAATACTATTCCACTCCATACAAATTCTGATATATTTATTCTCTAACTACCTTTCTCATCTATACCCTAGTATGGTAATAAATGTGGATAGACTATGTGAAAACACAATTAAAAAACTATTCTGTTAAAGATTCCAAAACAAAGATTTCATGATATTTCAATTCAACTTAGTATTATTATTATTATTCAAATTTATGTGAGTTGTGTGGAATATACCTATTTGAACTAAGAATGGCCTAGGTGTTCTATTTTAAAATGTTTAGTAAATTTATCTAATCCTGATAATTATTAACTAACACATATCTATTCTTAAGTGAATAAATTGCACAAACAACTAATTATTATTATGACCTCAGATTTTTAGCCCCATATAATAATTTAAAAATCATGGATGAGGCATCCCTTTTTCAGGAATTATGTTTCCAGTACACAGGAATTGCAGAATAACACAGGTGCACACAAACTGCGGAACCACTCATTCAAGCTTACATGAACTGCGGAGTAAAAATTATATTCATAATGACTGTTCAAAATGGAAATGAACTCCCATTTATTTATTTATTATTATAGATATTACATTTTTTATAAAACATATTAATATCACAAGTTTTTAGGCTAGGTTAGGCTATAAACACTTCAAAATCCGTCACAAACAACTCTGAATGGCGCCGGCTGACAGATGTACTTTATTCTGATATTCGAGTGCGCTCCTTTTTTCAATGTAAAAGTCAGTACATTCCTTTCATACCTCATCCAAGGATGACTATGCGGGATTAAACAGTTTTATTTCAGTTTATAATATAAATTAAAGTTATATTTAGTTTCAATATTATGTGAATTATTTATTGTCATGTGTTTTAAGCCTATCTATCAGTTTTAAAATAAATTCAATTTTAAATTTGTATTTCTTTTTGCCATGTGCCGACAAGGAATGACTTTATAAGCTTTAATCATTCTTTGTCACCAACTCTTCTTTCGTTCATTAGAGAAGTCAAATAGTCAAGTCATCAATTATGAGACATGGTGAAGTTTAAAAACCAATATTAATAAGCTTATCATAGGTTTGACCTATCCTGAGCTTACGTACTGCATTACTCGAAGCAATTCCCAAGTACCGAAAAGTAGCCTAATATTATCAATGGGGAAGTCTTTCTCTCCCTGGCTGACAATGCGTCAGTTTGCCAGGGCAGACCCTGTTGGGTGTTCTCCTCGAATTGTATTTAAACCAATAAGCATCAAATAAATAAGTAAATGAGAATAAATTAGTGTAAAATTCATTGTGTTGAATAAGATGAGTAGTGGATAAAGTGAGAATTTATGAAAGTTTAAATGCAATACATAGTATTTAGTAGGCTACATTGTAAAGTGGCTCCCAAAACGTGAGGGAGTAGGCCTACTCATGAAAAGGTCCGGTAAGCAGATAGTATTGCGGAAATTATAAAGTGGCTTTTGGCATGGGGCCAATTTGAGTGTGAAAATGTACGCGTATATATATTTTATTATAAAAAAATAATGGAAGTAGTATGCAAAAAGGGCACGATTTTTTTTATATTATAAGAAATTTAATATTTTAAATATTACCGATAGTTTGAAAAATAATATCTCAGGATCCCGAAATTACATGAAAAATGTGTCGACGCCTGAAAGTTAAGTTTTGTTCAGGTGGGTTCGTTTATAATATTAAAAATTATAACTATTGCTTATTAAATACTTTGAATACTTTGGTGCAATGTTGTGACATTCTTTGAATACTCAAGTTATAAATAATGTTCATCTGTGATTGATGAGTTATTTGATTTTTTTAAAATTATATAGGCCTCCCTAATTAACAATATTCATTTTGTTATCAATGGATATTTGTTTTTTTATGTGTGTAGAGAGGGCAAAAAATATAACAAGTTTATACGATGACAAAGAAAAACAAGGAATCCCGCTGTCATTTTACTGGTACATTACCACTTTTAACCATAGTGTCAAGAATTCCTTTCAAATCACAAGATTAACTTTATTATTTAACAGTTAGAAGCAAAGATTTTAATTTTTTTACACTGCCCTTCCTCTCGTTTGACTTTAGCTGGATAAATGGTTAGGCATTTCTACTTATAGTGGGCATAATGATAAAGGGCTATAGATAAAATCATATTGTCTGGAGATGTAGCTGTCGAGGAGTGGTAAATATAAACACTTACGGGGTTTTTCAATCAAACTTAACAAAACTAGTAGGCCTGTGTTCAAGTTGAGTACGATAAACTATACTTCAACTTCAACACCAACCCAGATAGACCTACATTATAAACTGATGAAATTATCTGTAGATAATAGGATATGACACTTTAAAACAAATCTATAAAGATTAAAAGCATATAGGACACCTAATTACTAAAATATTGTTTCTTTTGCCATGCCTTATCTTAGATTTAAGTTAATTTAACCTTTGCTTAGAGTAGTTTTCTGTGAGCAACTAATATGGCGTCGTTAAAGAATCTACTGCTGTCAATTGTCATAATAATAGTATTTGAATAAAGGATTGCCAACAAGATGATAGTAGGTTTTTTGGTTTATACATAAAAACAAGCTCCTTAATCACAGATATATTCTGTAATGTTTTAAAAAATAAGTAGGAAAATCCATATTTCGATTTTAAAGTAATAAGACAATACTAATTAAAAATATTATATTTTTTATATTAATATAGAGATAGTGCTGCTCTCTAGTTACCTCGGAATGAGTTAAGAATAAGTGCTGCTCTCTAGTAAACATGGAATGATATAAGGCGAGTTTCTCCTGCTGCCATCTATCAGACAAGTGGTACCGCAATTGAATGGATACAATTCAGGATTCTGTGGGTATAATGCAAATATTTCTAGTGGGTACAATTCAGACTTTTTATTCGTGGTGCTCGTTTAAGAAAATGTCTGAATGGCTACCATTCAGAATGGATACAATTCAGGATTTTGTGGGTATTATGATAATGGATACAAATCAGACTTTTTATTTGTAATGCGTGTTTAAGAAAATGTCTGAATGGCTACCATTCAGAATGGATACAATTCAGGATTTTGTGGATATAATTCAAATATTTCTAGTGGATACAAATCAGGATTTTTGTTAAAGTCGTTTATTTGAAAACTGTCTGAATGGCTACCATTCAGAATGGATACAATTCAGGATTTTGTGGGTATTATGATAATGGATACAATTCAGACTTTTTATTCGTGGTGCTCGTTTAAGAAAATGTCTGAATGGCTGCCATTCAGAATGGATACAATTCAGCTCCCCCGTTTTAAACATCTTTACTCGAAATAATGTCCACGTGATAAGAAGGGAAGTGTTGGTGGCTGGGCTGCGATCCTTATTGGCAGAGAAGGGGCTGAGTATTCAATTATTGCGTTCCTATATTCTTTCCAGGCGAATATTGATGTAGGTGCATAAAATATTCACCCGTCTTTTCTTTTTTTCTTTGTCGTATTAAATAATGACTCATGTCGTTGTTAGCTAGTAGTACTAATATTATTATTTATCATTATTTAGCACCGCGTTTTACTAGCCGTTCAGGTTATTAGTAAATAATTACTAACTACGCTAATGGGAATTGGGAAGGTTGGATTTAAATGAATTGAATTCGCATTTGCGTGAAGGGGAGTCATTGAAGCGGGTTGGTTTAAATTAAACGCAAACATTCAAAGAGGTATTATTTTCATTCGTATGCCTACGTTTAATATAATGGTTTTTAAAGACTAAGGGTATGTTTGAGGAGGGATTGTTTAAAGGAAGTACACCCACATCAACGTGAAGATAGGATGGGAAAACATGAGTGATAAATCATATGTGGAAGACCAACCCCAGTGCACTCAACCGAGATTCGAACCTTGTGAACCCACACGTCACCTACAATCTAATATAGTGAAAGGATCACACCTTAAACAGCGTGATCTTCGATATGGCCACATATTACAGGTGAGAATACCCCAATTTCCTTAAGAGCGTAAATCCGACAGAAAACGTTACTAGACATGCTTTCAGATATTCATACGCTAGGTCATGTTATTTTTAGCTTTCATTTTTGATGGATATTATCAATACATGTTAAAATAACGCTAATAATATAGTAAAAAGTTAGAAATATTTGTATTTTATTAAAGATAGGCATACTCCAAATGTCCATTCATAAGAAAATAAAGGTGGAGATATAAAGGTTTTTAGTTTAGATGAAATCTTTGCAAACAATTTTTGTTTAATCTTAAGTACGTCAAGGAAAAGTACACCAAGTCAAGACATTCCTTTTGTTTATTTTAAGAAAAAAAGCACACTACACTTTTTATCTGATTCTACGATACACTTATTTAAGTAATATTTATGTCCCTTCACTTTACTACACAAACACATTAATTTATTGCTCAGATTTACCAAATATAATGAATCAGTTATGTCTAGCTCGTTTAAAACAAAATAGTTTGTGTGTTTCTTAGTAATGATTATATTTAATGGTGTTTATAATAGTAATAGTAATACTGTAATAGTATTCCTCATGTTCACCACTCCTGAATGTACGGCCGTACAAGTTTAAGAAGTGATTTAAAACAATATTGTTTACAGTTCTAAACTTGAATATAGTATTTCTGTGGACAGCAAGTAGACCTCGCTCCTTCCATTCAAAAAATTATAAGTAAAATTGCCAACAAAGTTTAACATCTTTTTATATTTAAAAAATAATAGCTTCATACGATGACTATTAACGATTTAAAATTAACTAATCCATACAAAATGGATGAGGCTTGTGAGTTTTAAATATGTGCGCCATCATAAAACTATAGAGAGTCAGGAGCCTTTTTAACACTGTTTATGTAACGACTATTAAAAGTTATTAGTACTACTACCCGCCTTGGTGGCGTAGTTAGCTAACGCGCTAGTTTCTTGTTGAGCTAAATTGCTGAGGACGGGGAGATCGAGGTTAGAATCACGGTCAGGTGAACTGGGGGGGCTTTTCCTAAATGGTTTTCCACTCTCCCTCCACAAAATGCGGGTTCAATTCCTTTAAATACAATCTTACTAATACCTCAAAACATCAGCGTAATTAGTATATAAGCGTATAACTTAAACGGGTAGTAAATACGTGGTGATGAAAAAATTACTTAAAATGTGTTATAAGTTATGACAAACCAAACTTTAGGGCAACGTTTATGTAACTTGCTTGTACTGTGTATTATACAACGGTGGACTTCACACTCGCCCAAAATACTCGTACATGTTAATAAATTCTTCCCAACTTATTTTTATATAATAGATGATTGTATGAATTTACAATAACAAGTAAAAAAAATGTATCTCTCACCTGTATAATTTTGTGCTCCTTCATATATCTTTCCGCATATAATCTTTAGTTATTAAGTTGTGCGTGCTAACATAAATAACAGTCGATAACATAAATTTGATTATAACAAATATTATTTTATCATATTCTGTGTTGTTTTTTATCAATTTATAAGCGATCAAACTCAAAAGGTTCTTATTCTGGGAACTAAAAAAATGAACTTCATAGTATTAGTCTAATCACTGTGTGTGGCATTATGAAGTAGATAGTTATAAGAGTGATGCTTATTGCCAGGTCCAAGGGAGTTGCGTAGTAATCTATACATTGTCTCAAGGCTACCTGGAAATACTTGCTATCTTAAAGTTGATGCAGTAGTGATGGAGTTAAATAAGTAACCTATAATTTTATATTCTAATAATGGCGATACCCCATCGATTTTATAAACATTTCCCAAAGTTAGTAATCATGTAAAATACTTACTCCCGTTTCCACTTATATTTATTAGCACTCTTTATAAAATGCTAGCCTTAGCCATTGGCATGATATATTTATTTATTGTTTACAATGTGTTTACAGGTCATGAGAGTCATTTAATGAAATTTTTCTCATGAACGTTATCAATTAAGTTTTCTCGTCGTGAATATTGTGGCAAGATCAGAATCCTTGTAATAATAATATTTTAATACATAAGTATCAATTTATAAATACATTACACGCCAAGCTATTTAACTACTTTATCTATTGGTTAAGGAGAAGGAAGATTTTTAGAAGAAATGCACCCGCATCAGTATTAAATAAATGGGGAAAACCACGGTGACAGGACATCAGTTGTATACAATCTAAGGTATGCGAAAACATCTTAGGGGGTACTAAATTTAATAAATATATATATATAATTTAAAACTTATTATTTAATGTATTTTTTGGATGTAATTTATTTTATTTAGGACCTATTTAGACATGGATTCTAAAATGTGTATAACTGCATTATGCACTAATGACTTTGGGGGTACCAAGTTTTTTTATTTTGCACCTTGTCCTACTACCTGTTCGGGTTATACAGTTATGCACTAACTACGCTAATGGTTTTAAGGATTAGGAAGGTTAGATCTAGAGTAAGTGTACCCGCATTTGCGTGGATGGAGAATGGGGAAAACAATTTTTAAAAATCACCATTTGTACACCTGATTGAGATTCGAACCTCGATCTCCTCGTCATTGTCAGTCTAGTCTACTGCGATAGCAGCGCCTTAGGCCATACAACCACCGAAGCGGGTTGTAAATAACTGTGTGCCACTGTGAGGCCATCTGGCTGACCATCTAGTTTCTAAACTATCAGGGACATTTCTTCTACTAAATTTGTTCGTGTTTTTTTTTTCGGATGCATTATTCTTGCATGATTCATGATGGTGTCAGGTTAATTCAACGTGTATCCCACTGGATCTAATTTCGCCAATATCGACAACCTGATTCTGTTCCTTGGAAAATTCCTATGCACAATTATTTTTTGTTAGTAAAAAAAAAGACAGTTTTTTTGCATGTCTTGTATCAGATGATCTCACATCTGAGTCAATTACTTCCACGGTATTGGACTTATTAACAAGTACAGTTGCTCGTCTTTCGCAAAAGAGTGAAAATAACTATGAAACAAATAAAAAAAGAATTAAGGGTTAAAAAAAGGGGGGGGTGTTAATGGGGGTAGGTGGTGTGAGGGAATAATTATGTTCTTAAATTATTTTATACACTTCCAAGACTCAACAAACAAGGCAATAAACGCATTATTTTGCGACCAACATTGATAACTTTTCTAGCTCTCGAATAAAAAAAAAATCGGATACTGTGATAAATGTTTCTAGGCTGAACATTATACAGGATGAGGCCGAAACATTTAGACGATTTAAATTTGGTGCTTCGCCCGCAATGTCCGACAACTTGCTGAAGTTTTCTTGACGTCCGGTGGAGCTCACCTGAATCACATTATCTTCAAAAATTGAAAAAGTATAGCATGTAGTTTGTTTTTATTTAGTTAGTGAATATTTACTTTTCAATTAAAGTGTTAATTTTCAAGTTACAACCCGTATAATTGTTTCGGCCCCACCTTATACAATATTAGATTATGAATAGCCCAGTCCGTAGGAGTTCAAAAGGTAGTAACCCGATCCAAAGGTCCACCGTTTTAATCCGACCAGAGCACATTTCCCAACTATAGTAATTTCCATAAAAACCACAGGATTGAAGGAGTGATTGTATC
Source organism: Timema genevievae (assembly GCA_902155825.1). NCBI lineage: Eukaryota > Metazoa > Arthropoda > Insecta > Phasmatodea > Timematidae > Timema > Timema genevievae. The sequence continues at coordinate 143,084 of CABFWO010001658.1, forward strand.
ATCACACAACTTACAAACTAAACAAATAAGTACAGGGCATTTAAAACTTAACACCCAACTCTGCCGTCTCCTGGGTTCCCTGATAAACTTGTAACAATAATAATGTATTATTTAATATTCATACAATCAGGGATTGAACTAATATTTCTTTGCTTGTAATTGGTCTCTTAGAGAGAAAAGAGGGCTTGGAGGTTCAACCCCACGCCCCCTCACCCTCCATTAGTATGGCTAGTAATGCATTTTTGTTTGTGTTTTCAATGTATAAGCTCATAACCTATTAGAGTACCTGGTAATTATTATTATTCCAAATAGCAACATACTAAATTAGCTTTTGAATACTTTAATTTGGTTTGATAAAAAAAATAGTGTCTCGTGAATAAAACAAGGTCGAGAACCATTACATTAGATTATACCTAAGTGGGTTGATTCGTTGTTAAAAATAATGTCTTGGTATTTCCTGTTGGGAGAACAAGTCCCAACTCGCTTCGGTGGCCGCATGGTCTAACGCGCTACTCTCGCAGTAGACTAGACTGCCGATGGCGGGGAGATCGAGATGTGAATCTCGGTTGGGTGGTTTTCCCCAAATTGGTTTTCCATTCTCTCTTCACGCAAATGCGGGCACACTTCCTATAAATATAACATTCCTAATTACTTAAAAAACCATCAGCGTAATTAATACATAAGCGTATAATCTGAACGGGTAGTAAGACGTGGTGCTAAAAAAAACTTCTACCCCCTTTACCCTCTTCTGCGTGAAGAAAAAAAAATATGTCCTTGAGTTTGTAGAACCCTCCATTCCCACTGACAGATTTAAAATATTGTATCTAATGTAATAATGAGAGGAATTAGCGTCCTCGTACATCACTTCACCCCATTTAACGACATTTAACATCTCATCAGCCTGTTCTGTGAGAGGTGTAGGCTCGGTGAGTGAAAGGGGCGGAGGACTAATCAAAGGGGATGTCACACTACCCCATCACTGTTTCGCCGGTGGAAGATCTAATATGAGAGAGAGAGAACTAACTATTCAGGATGACGAGTTGTCACGCCACTCTTGCGATATTGTTGACTCAGGCAAGATGTGTAGGGTATAGCTCATCTACGACAGGAGAGGTAGTAAGTAACAGTCTGCAGAAGGCTCCTTATTGCAAGCATTGGATGAAAGTAACTAATGTCAACCTATTCGAAAATAATTATTATGTGCATATTAATACTATATTATCAATAAAAAGTGCTATCAAACGATTATAGTAATACTTCCAACCAATGTTTGAAATGAAGGACCTGCTGCTAGCTGTCACCTAACGACATCCCCACAGCTAGAGGGAAAGAGAGGTTAATCACTTGGCTATCAGTTACTCCTCTGATCCCTTCAATAGAATAAAACTATGATAGTGGAAGTTTTTAAATTAATAAAAAGTATTGTTGAATTGCCATTTGAACTGACCAATTTGTGTGGAACCTCATCTGACCGCTAGAAAAGTTAATAAATTATTATTATTATTATTATTATTATTATTTAGCACCGCGTCTTACTACCCGTTCGGGTTATACGCTTAAGTACTAATTACGCTAATGGATTAGGAATTGGGAATGTTGAATTTAGAGGAAGTGAACCCGCATTTGCGTGGAGGGAGAGTGGAAAACCATTTAGGGAAAACCACCCTCAGTTCACCTGACCGAGATTCGAACCTAGATATCCCCGTCCTCGAAAGTTACTAAAATATACTTTCGCTTATTAATACGTCAAGTCATGTCAGATGCAGCTGTCTTCTTTGAAATATATTATCATTATCAATAAAACAACAATAATAGAAATAGTAAAATGAAAAATATTATTTGCGGTCAACATTTATAATATTTTACTATACTACTGGTGTTATTTTATAGGTATTGATATTATTAATCAAAAGTGAGATCTGCAGATTACATGACTTGACATATTATGTATATATTAAAAAAGTTGTAACTTTTGAAACTATCAGATACGGTTCTTCCTACCAGTTTCCTACTATAACTTTATGATTTATTTAATATAAGGTTGTTACAATGGCGGTCCGATTATAAGGCAGTATTGTAATGTTCAACTAAGCGTAACTGTAAGCTCAGAAGTCGTGTTATGTAAATGATTTGTTAGTCAGTATGTCAATGTAACCTTGAAGAAAGAGGTGCTCTGTATCATTTTGAGATATTGCCAGGTTTGTCCCCTCCTTCTCTGTATCACATCGCACTGGTCCTGACTGACCTTGAAACATTGGACATGAACACCTTGTACTGTCAGTCTATTTTCTTAAAATCCCCATTATGGCATACATTCGGTCACGAGGCTAGTAAGAGAACTTTGATGACTGGATCCTCCTACGCAAAAAAACAACAAACGTGATCTTGAACAGAATTTTACACCTACTCGGATATTTAAAAGGTTTTAAAAACATGTCGGCCAAGGTCACGCACATCATGATCGTCATTCATGTACTGTACCTGTTGGCAGCCCGTCCTCTAGGCTAAGTGGATAGGGTTGTCTACAACACATCTTAGGCCGGTGACAGACTGACGCTTTGGTCGCCGCGACCAGGTTGCTCTGGTGTATTGCAATGTTTCATATGAGAGGAGTCGCTACGCTCAAGAAACGCTCAAATCGACATTTTCAAATCTGTCACGGCGTTCGTGTCGCTAATCTGACCCCTCTAATATGAAACAATGCGATACACTAGAGCAGCCCTGGGGGCTCGCCAAAATATTTCTGTAATGGCGGATATTTGCAGCAAAATTTGTGAGGAAGACGGAAACATTACAACTGTTTATCGTCTCACACTGAAGTCAGTTGGTCATCTCGAGGTAGAACTCTTACAAGATTATTTGAACTTAAACACCAAGTTTTAGTTTTTCTTACCAACCATCCCTTTCACAAAGCAAAGTGCATGCAAGCTCAAATGTGGCGCCAGGCTTTGGCATATTTGAAAGACATTTTCTCAAAAACGAACAGTTTTAAAAACCTTTCTCTCCAGGGTTCATATACTAGCGTTTTTACTGTACAAGACTGTATCGAGTTGTTAGTAAAAAAAGTTTTGGGAAACGTGTTTAATTAGCAATCAAACGGAGTGCTTTGATAAAAAATCAGCTTTCTTTGGATGAAAAGGTAAAGAGCGTGGTTATAGAGCACTTAAAGAGACTTGGAAAAACCTTCAAAGAATATTTCCCAGCAATGTCCAATAATAATAATTGGATTCACAATCCTCTGGAAGAGACAGCAGTTTTGAAATCCTCCACATTAAGAGTGAATGAAAAAGAGCAGCTCCTTGAAATTTACACTGATTTTGAACTAAAGAAAAGCTATAAATCTTTGTCATTAATTGGTTTCTGGTTAAGTTTAAAGGAGGAGTTCTCATTGTTAGAGAAAAAAGCTATTACAGCTTTATTATAAAAAAAATTCTACGTATTTGAGCGAGAATCTTTCTCTTCATATGCCTATTTAAAAAATAAATACAGAAACAGGCTCAATGCTGAAAGTGACTCGAGACTTTATTTATCATCTTTGGCTCCTGACTGAATCTCTGTTCCATCCAAAGCAAGCGCACCCTTCTCACTAAGTCACTTGAAGAGGTGAGTAACTGTTAAAACTTGTAAACAATTTTAAAACTTAAATTGGCATGGAATTTTGTAACTAAAGGAGGCTATTTCAGCTATATAAAACCAGCAATTTCCAGTACCACTTTTAAAAACCATGTGAAATGTGATAATACTTGACAGTAACATAAGAAAATGTTACTTCAGTACTTGGCTTATTTAATTTCAATTTCAATTTTTAAAACAAATGTATAATTATTTGAACTTATACTTAAACAGTTTCAATATTATTTCATTATATTTGGTGGGGTATCCCAAAGTACCTACTGAGCTATAAAAGGTTAATTTAAAGGTGTTATTAAACATTTTGATTACAATTAATAACTAAATTTCATAAAATTTAGGTATACAATTAAATGAGTGGCAATGGATATTTACTTGGGGGTTCGTGCAACTCAGATGTTTGTGAAAGGAGTTCGCGAATCGAGAAAGTTTGGGAACCGCTGCACTAGAGCTACCTGGTCGCGGCGTTTGTGTCGCAACGACCAAAACGTCAGTCTGTTACCAGCCTTAGGCCGGTGACAAATTGAGGTTTTGGTTGTGTTTTTGTCGCGGCATTTGTGCCGCAGCGACCAAAACGTGACCTTTCACCCAATATCATTGCCGAGGCAACTGCAGATCTTATGGAGAAAAGCTTTATCTTCGCTCTCTCTCATTTAACTGTTTCCAAATCTCTCTCTCTCAGTTATGTCTGAAGGTGGTGTACTGGGGTAAGAAAGGAACTACTGGCAACATCGACTTACCAGCGTTGTGGAACTGTTCTTATATTTGAGAAGAGATTTACCACACGAAAACGAGAGAACGGCAACGTTGTTGTCCAATAGTAAAAATTAATTTCCCTCAGCGATGATGTCCAGTGAAGGGACCCTGGTTTGTCTCTTGACTCTTGAGTGGTGCTGATGAAAATAGTATAGACTATTTTACACGAACTCCTCCTGAGTATAGACTATTTTACACGAACTCCTCCTGAGTATAGACTATTTTACACGAACTCCTCCTGATATCCAAATGGTAAACATGTAGGTGCGGACGATCATAAAGGCATGTCACACTTTGGCGTGAGAAAGGGGGACAGTTCCTTATTATCCTTTTTTTCGGGAAAGTTACTATGCATATCCTTTATCCTCCTCATCCTGCCCTAGCTTATGAACTTAAGGTAGGATTTAAAGGGATGCGAGAGAAAGCAAGTTTTTTTTTGCAGTATTTCTGGCAAAAAAAAAGTTTGCAGAAAATAAATCAAATATTGCTCCAGTAGAAACATGGAGTTTAATTTTCTTCACATGTTGATATCAACAGTTGTTGAATATCTGTCATGAGCATCGTGGCATTATCTAACAAACTTTTTAAATTAAGGAAAAAAAGTTGTCATTAAATTCCAGAACATCCTTAACAGATCTTCAAGAAATTTTGAGGTCACCGTTTGAAGAAAATTAAATTCTATGTTTATACTGGAACAATATTTTATTTATTTGGGCCAAAAAAATGTTTCGCCTTAAAAACTGCAAAAACACTGTCTTTTCCTCGCGGTCCCTTCCATCCCACACTAAAAGTTGCTGATATTGATTAACAACACTAAATAATACAAATAATTTTTTTTATCTAGTTTATGTTTGTGTCACCGTCGAATCTTATTTTCCTTTAGTTCACTGCACTCATGTTTTTTTTAGCATGTCACAGGGTCGATTTTTGTTCCATTTTTTTCCCCGTCCCCTCTCAGCTCAAGTGGGTTTTGAGAGATGTTATTGTTTCTGGGTTGTAGCCAAAACCTCTGTTGGAGGCAACCCTAGTGGGTTCTCTACAACTCGAAAGGCGCCTCCGTGGAAATAAAGGCACGCTCAGCAAAACTAAATCAATACCAACACAACTTCCGTTGGCACGTATAGCTTATTCGTGACTTTAGCGCTACTGTAAAGTGTAAACACGTCTGAATTATTGTTGGACAACTTTTGTTTCAGAATATTATGTAAGGCTTTTTTTTTTGTATCGTTAGAGTTAACCTTCTTAGCTTTGAAAATAATAAAGACCGTAACAATGCCAGTCGTAACATTTATGTTTCATACTAGCGGGCATTTAACGTGCATTGATTGTCAGCACATGGCCTGCAAGCTAATTTAACCAAGGACACGACAGCTAGTATTGTTGTTTTATTGAGAGATGCAATTAGGTTTAAAATAATAAATAAATGATACGGTGCATCACAATCTCTTATACTTAAAAAAAGAGACTTTACTAAAAACTCGTAAAATTTGTGAAACGAAATATTATAACCTACATTGTATCAGAAACACTTCACCAAAGAGTACAATGAAATAATATACACTGTAACAGAAATATTGATAAAAGAACATCTTCGTCCACCAAAGAGCATAACAATTAATTTTCACATTTCAAAGACCTCCATATATATTTGCATATAGATCAGAAACTATTGGTTTTATAAAAACATATTTCATATAAAAGTTTTTTTTAGCACTGCGTGTTACTACCTGTTCGAGCTATATACGCTTATGTACTAATTGCGCTAATAGTTTTAAGGATTATGAAGGCTAAGTTTAAAGGAAATGTACCCGAATTTGCGTGGAGGGCGAGGGAAAACCATTTTGTAAAAACCTTCACTAGATCCTACCGAGATTCGAGCCTTGATCTCCCCGTCATCGGCAGTCTATTATACTGTGAGAGTGGCGCGTTAGACCACGTGGCCGCCGAAGCGTGTAATATTAATATTTTTATCACTGTTGCGTAAGCTAGAAGAAACTGTGATAGTATAAAACCCTTTACATATCTTTCTCTTCATGCAATTACACTTATGGATCATTGGACACTTAAAATTGCTCTATAAAATGTTTCGAAATTATTAAAAGGCGCGGCCAAAGCTACAACATATTATTCTGTATTAGCTGACTCTGCTTGCAATTCTTTGATGTGCAAATTTTCACCTTGATCAAACCAGCAAGGTTAAAATGCATTTCCATTTCAAGTTGCGCAACATCCGAATGCAAGAAGTAGCCTTCAACGCCAACTGAACCTGCGCTTTGGATATGTACACTTCGTCTCGATGGAATCTAGCACACTAATGATAAGCTGCTTGACGACATTTTATTGGTGCCGTTTCACGAGGAAAAAAAGTATGCTTGGCATTAAAGTAACTGTCAACTTTTTTTTTTGCCATGTGACATACATTATCTTTCAAGAATACCCTTGCTTGTGGATTTGGAAAGATAAAATATGTTGATCATTGTATTGTGTCCATTTTTAATTTGAATAAAGTCAATTTTGAAACACCATTTTGATTTTCCACACTTGTATTTTGAAATTTAGGCCTAATTATTTTTTGTATGATGTAGACCTGGACTTAAATTGGCTATGTAATTACATTGATAAATAGGTACTGAAATTCTCACAAACTAATTTGTCGTTTACTTGATGCACTTCTGATTTCCATATTAAAAATAATTATATAGGTATATATATATATATATATTTTACGTTCAACACTAAGATTATCAAAGGGGCCGCCTCTGTAAGCGAGAAATTGTCGCGCAAGTATTCAGTTCTAACGCAACATTTAATTCTATGAGTAATTTCAAAATACTGTTCATACCGAAATAAAGTCGAAAGAATCCAACAGGACTCTTTTTCCTTAACAAACCTATGTGAAACTGTGAAATTGGCTCATTTTAAACCACTTTTCAAGCATATTGGTGGATAAATACTATTATTTGTCCACCCAGGTTTATAGAGCTTTTACAGTTGACCTTGGCAACCTAAAATTAAAAATCCATACAAACAGACGGAATACTAGTGTGTTTGCAAGGAAACAAGGTGGAAAATCACATTGTGAATAGAAATTATCCACCCCAGCTTAAATTGGGCTTAATAAGGGAAGGTCTGGGTTCATATCTTAGCCAGATGTACCGGAATGACATTCCACCTGTGATTTTATTTTCTTCCCAACGCTAACATCGGTATATTTTCTTAAATAAACTCACCTGTCTCGTTAATTGTCCTTAATTTAGTGTAATATGTGATTGTTATAAACGTGCATTAAGATGTCTAGCACTAAACAATTATCTATGACTGATATTAGGTGATCTAATCTATCTTTGATTTTCTTCCACCGATACATGATGGTATCACAAACTTACTTTCATAACATCTTGGTAAAATTATTTTTTAAGTCATGTGCTGATAATGATTTGTGGTTTTAGAATTATTATTATTATCATCATCATCATCATCATCATCATCATTAAGTGTTCTCTCTCTTACGACAGCTCCATTCCTTTTGTCAGTGAAATTAGACCGCCAACGCGCCCTGTCCTCTGCCTCCTTCAGCTCCCAAAATTTTATTTTTACCCTCAAGTCATCCAATATTTGAATTTGTCTTCCTAAGCTCCTCTTTACCTCAACTTTTCCTTCTATGAGGTCGTGCAGAATACAGTTACTCCTAAGGCTTTGTCCAATCCAGTTTGCTTTGTACCAAAGAATTACTTCTAAAATGGTTCTCTTCTCTTACACTCTTCTTAGGACTTCTCCATTTATCTGTTCATCTGATCGTCTTCTCCAGCACCAAATTTCAAAGCTCTCCAAGTATATCTTTTCTATCTTCCTAAGAGTCCAAGTTTCTGCTTCATACGCGCGATGCTCCAAATGTAGCATTTTATCAGGTTCTTCCTCAGTTCCAAACTCAACTTGCTGCTAGGCAAATAAGTTCAATATTAGACACTGTCCCTTATGATCCCAATGTGCAAAGTATTTGCTACTGTCACAGGTTTCTTGGAATTATATGCCAACAAGCTCTACTCTAGCTTGCTGGTACTATATCAAAATTTTCTTTAAAAAATAGTTAACACAAATATAACAGTTTAACCAACTGTTATAAATGCGCACTAAGTTATTTGGGCGCAAAGGCATCAGTACCTGTTATCTTTAAAGATAACTCTTTGCAGAGAGATTAGTTGCTTTTAAAGCAATGTATAAATTATTAAAAATAATATAAATGCAAGTCGTTTTCGAATCTAAAAATACATTTAAAAACAATAAATTATTCTGAAAATACTAAGCTAGAAGCTCACGATTTATCCTAATTTCCCAAATAAATAAATAAAGCTATGAATAATTTTTGTTTTCTCATTTAAAATGTATTGAATTGAAAACATTTTAATGATAATGTACCATCAATTATTTCTTACGTGTTTTACATATTATGAAAGATGCCCAGATGTCTTAACAAATAAATATGAAATAACAATATTGAATTATTAAATTATTTTTTAAAATAAAAAGGTTTGTTTAGAACCATGCATTTACTTGTATAAGTAGGCTCAGCCTTAAAAGCCGTGTGACCAGACAGCATTCGATACCCTTTCGTTGACCGCAGGGGGCTACCATAACAAGGCTAGGGTCAAGGATGATAACGGTGGCTTTAGAATAAGTGCACCCGCATTCGAATATTTCTTAGAGCTTTACACCACATATTATTTATCTTCACAGTTTGACAAATACTAATATGAAAATACTATAAAGTTATATCTTAGCCACCAAACTTTTAAGACCTCTTCAATGAGCAAACATTGTTTATTCGAAATGATGTCGATAACTTTTTCAGACTTTTGGGTAAGTTTTACCCATTTATTACAATATTTTCCCTTCCTCGAAAATGTAAGTTTCGTGGTTACTAAGTTCGCTGGTATAGTTTGAACATTAATTATTCAACTCATTCACGACTAGTTAACAAATGTTTCTATCTTTCTATTTAATGCTGAGCATTGAATAGCAACAAATAGTTGGTCTGACTCAAGTATGTATACTAAACAAAACAGCTAAAACGTCAAGTAAAATAAATGAGGATACTTTTGCCCCAAATGAATGTCACAACTCAAGTTTGTCTTGGCACTACTCCAACTCTTAAAATGAATAAGTAAAGGAACACTATGAGAAATTTGACAATTTATCACGTCTTCAGGTAATTTTCTCCACACCGCGTCTTACTGCCTGTTCGGGCTATCCGCATTTAACCACGTGAATTAAATAAGAATGATGGAAATAGGAAACGCCACCCTCAGTTCACCCGACCGGGACTCGAACCCTGATATCCCCGTTGGTGTCAAACTATAAGATACGAATTTGATGTTTTTTCCACGGGATAAGCGATATGGTCGTCAAGTGATGTAAATTGATTTTGCTTGTCAAAATGATAAAATATATTTACAGAGAGTACTGGAGGATTTTTCAACTATTAGAAAAGGTGCGACCATCCATTTGTTGACGTTTTAATAAGACTTCGACTGATTGCCAAACCCTTCCTTCACCTCTGACAAGACGTATATTAATCACAACTTGTGAATGTGAGGAATGCCAGGCCTCCACCGTGGTTCGGATTCCACGTTAAACTGTAGGTCCTCCATTTCGTCTCACAATCACCCTACCATTACACATTAGCGTAAGTGCGTATAACCCGAACGGGTAGTAAGACGCGGCGCTAATAATAATAATAATAATAATAATAATAATAATAATAAGACTTCGAGGTTTAATCTTATCAGCAAAAATACTATTCGTTAGAGAGTGTTTTGTTTTTCAATATCAATCGATCAAATACAAAGAAAGTAGTTAATAGTTGAATGCAAATTGTATCAGAACAAAACTACTTGTAGTTTATCTTTAAGAAATATTGCAGCAAATCTCAAAAGATCAGCCCAAGTAAGAGTTTGGAGAACTGAAACGCTCCATCGGCATCCATCCTCCTCCTGATTTTTTTTGGAGGCTATTGCAAAAAAATAGCTTTCAACTTTTTTTTCTTACTTAACAATACCGATTTTAATAGCCTGTAGACTTAGTAACAACAAATGGGGTACCTATTTGTTTTTGAACCTTGATGTACCTTGATTGATGTATGATCGGTCCGCCACCCTTGTCGATGGTCATGTTTGTTTGTGGAGTTGTCGGTGGTCCACCTATTACCGGAAGTGACCCCACCCTCCCCGAAGTCGTTGGACGGGTCCTCCCACCCGTTGAACTATGTATCTAACAGTACCTAACTCCAACTCTTGCATTACATTCTCAATTATCCTTCTACGGCGCTGCTCTATCAACTATGATGGTATCTAGTTTGAATCTTGGCCAAGTACTTCAAATTGGGGTTGACCTCGGTGGTCTTGGGTAAAGTACTCACCTCAGGACCAGATGTTCGTGGGTTCAAACCCAGTCTGGGTCGACGGATTTTTATCGTGCGATAAAAATCCGTAGCACAACTTCCATCGAAGTGGAAGAAAAGCCGTCGGTCTCATGTCGATTTTTGGCATGTAAAGAGCCCTGGAAGGTATGGGAAAAATATTTTTCTTGACAAAATTGATAGGCTCTTTCACTCTAGCCCATAGAAATTCTCATATACTGATATAATCAGTCGGTTCAGACAGTGCATGTTAAATACTTCAAAAAAATAAATAAAAATTGGGAAGTAAATGTGGACCTGCCAGTGGCTCAAAATATTTTGTATTAATTTTGAATAATCATTTTTAATTGATGTCATTTAACGTGCACTTAATGAACAAATGATTATAACAGCCCACGACCTACTAAGCCAACTTTGATAACAGACACAACACCCAGTCTCATGAAGTTAATTTATCACTGCGCTATCAACTGAGATAGATAGGCTGTCAGAAATGCCGTTACGGCTAGGATGGGGCTTAGAGCATGGATGTCAAACTTGCGATCCGCGGGCCGCATGCGGCCCAATCAATGATTTTTGACGAACCAACAAACCATGCGTCCCTATTCTTCTTTTTATATGCGTTTTAGGAACACACTATTAGAGATTTTGTCATTTTGAAATGGGTCATTATTTTGGGAAATCTAGCATGAAAGTTTAGTGTACCAAATTATACTCTTAACTCACCAGAGATAGATTCTAAAAAAAAATATATATTAAATATCTGCAATGTTTGTCAGCACACACGTGTTTTTGAGCTCATAAAAACGAATAAACACCCGAACGATCACTTTTATCATCCACACACTTGCAGAAAATATAAATTTTCTAATTTTTAATAAAAAATTACCTATAAAATGACCTTATATTTAAAAAAAAATTAACCACTAAACTCTTTCATTCTGCTGAGTATAATATTTATTTACTAACTATCTTATTCAGGGGTAATGGCTATCCCCGCCCAACTCAAACCTCTCCAGCATAATTGCACTATCACGAGGAATGTGTATTTTACAACCAATAAGTAAAGAGGATACAAAGTTAATTGCCTACATTATCTCCTCATTACGACAACTTTGGTTGAAACATGCATTTATAAGAAAACCAAGAAAATATGACCCTAAAATTCCAAAATGATAAAAAAAATTACTTATAAAAATACACATTTCTACAACCGAGGGATCATGAACTGAGTTTATGTATTTATGAACATTGTATGTGATGTGCCAATAAAAAGGTGACAATTTTGAACTTACTGAAATGTGGCCCCCCTCATTATTTTCCGTGTTAAATGTGGCCCTTATGGTAACACTAGTTTGGCACACCCGGTATAAAGTAATTTGACTTATAATCGATGTTTTGATACAATCTGTAGGTTTATAAAGTGCTAATATAACACACAAATAAAAACAATTATAATCATTACTAGACAAGCCCACTGTTGAAATCTTATATAATTTGGATTAAGTAAACCCTTAATCTTAATGTATATCTGCTTTGAACTTTTCTTTTAACGATACTGCCCCAAAACTCTTGGCTTCTACAAATCAATGCAACTTTTAAAAAAAATCTTGACCTTGACATTAAGAAGACACGTTAAAATTAGTTCTCTACGTCCCATTGTTTATGTTAAGTAATGTTTAAGAAATGTTCTTAAGTCGACGAATGACAAGCGACAAGGTTAATGGATTCGAGGTTTTCTTCATATATTTGTCTTGGACGTGGTCCTTTTCGTGCTAGGGTGTCAAAATAAACCACACCGTCAGGATTGGCGTAGCGGTTCACCCTCCTGACTCTGATTCTGGGCCTTTCCTTAAAATTCACCCTCATCCTGATTATTTACTTTCAGATATCAGTCCCACGTAAAACCTTACATTCATTTTTAATTATTCATCCTTTAAAATACCTTGACATATTCCCCCCCCCCCCTTTTTTTTT
>CABFWO010001659.1:0-42723 GCA_902155825.1 Timema genevievae
CTCTCTCTCACTCTCTCTCTCTCACTCTCTCTCACTCTCTCTCTCACACTCTCTCTCTCTCACTCTCAGTTAACAATCTACTAGCTTTCAATTATTACGACTTTTGGGGAGCAAGGTGTAATTGGAATTCCTCTATTCGTAAACAATACGGCGTGGCTAACAAGTAAATGACAACCAAAATGTATTTGCTACCGAACTCATTATACAGCCTATTCTAAAAACATCAACTTTTGCCACGATCATGACATTTATTATCGGGTACGGTAACATGGGTGCCCACAAATGGGTGATAAGGAGAATTTCAGCCCCCTCATCACTCTGCATTTTTTTGGTTATTTTTTATGAAAAAATTAACATTGTGTGTTTGAGATTTGGCTGCAATTTGCTTTTAACAACTGTTAGTTACATATATCAAAGACAACAGAGATAAAAATGATAAAATTTAGATTTCCTTCAACAACTTTCTTTACATTTGGTTCTGTTCAATAAATTTGTGAAAAATCTAATGTTTCTTTTCAATGGGTTCAGCTACCATTACATTTGATTATTTTTCAATATTTCAGAAAGCTTTTTCTTACGAAAATTGACTCATGAAACTCAAAGCGCTGAATATTTATGTTCAGATGCTATAAAATTCCCTGCCACAAGGTTAAATTCCCGAAATTTTCTTTCAAGAAGGTTAGGTGCCACACTCCCATAAGGTGGGACTCCAATCCACCTAACCCCCTCCCCCCATTTGGAAAACCCACATGGGCACCTTTGCATGAAAGTTATATTAATCATTTGTGTTAGAAAATTTACTTTAATCATAACTAATTAAATATATGGTTCGACATAATTGCATATACATTTTCATTTGCATATTATAGATTCAAAGAAAATTTCCCAAAAATAGGTTTTCAATAAACTAACCTTAGAACTGTCTAATAAAAAGATAGCTCCAACATTTTCCTTTATCGTTTTAGAATAGTTTATATCAAATTTTCATTTTTCAACGGTATTAATGTCCAAACCCACTTCGGTGGCCGCATGGTCTAATGCGCTACTCTTGCAGTAGACTAGACTACCAATGACAGGGAGATCAAGTTTTGAATCTTGGTTGGGTTAATTGAGGGTGGTATTTCCAAAATGGTTTTACATTCTCCCTCCACGCAAATGCGGGTACATTTCATTAAAAGTAAAACCTTCTTTATCTCTAAAACCATTATCTTACTATTCGTTCGGATTATACGCTTGTGTACTAACTCTCTTTGCTAGTTGGGGGCTCCGCCCCCAAACCCCCAGTGGGTTTTATTTGCAAGTGGATATAAACTAATGTAATGTTTTGAAAGTAACAACTTAAAGTTACCGGTATTGTTGTATTGTATATACCACAACGACTTTAAAGTTGCTTAGCCATTTTGAATTTTTTTCTGTGGTTAAAAATAAAATTTTTTAACTTTTAGGAATTTTCCCGTCGGTTACAGGTTAGAAGCTTTAAGTTTGCCAAATTTCAAGTTTCTAGTTCACCTGTAAGTGGGTAAACATTAATGTCAGTGAGTGAGTGAGTCAGCCATGTGGCTTTGTAGTAGTACAGCTACACTAATATTTTTAGGGCTTAGGAAAGTTATATTTAGAGTAAATGTACCCACATTTTCTCAGTTAAATATACTTTATTGGAAATGGTTCCGGTTGGTCTTTAAGTTGGTCTATTATTAATCATCTTGGAATTTTTGACACAAATAAGCATCATAATGGTTCTAAGAAAATCATATTCAAAACTTGGAGAGACAAAAATATATTTTTTTAAATCTTGAGCTTAAATTTTGTTTTAATCCTCAAATTTTTAAGGTTCTTATTAATCCGAAGGATTCGAGGATTCGAATGACTCTCCCATGGACTAATAAAATCCTAAATGAGTCAGGGACGAGGTGGGTACTATTCAGTAGACAAATATATATTTTTCAAACATCTTTATTTTACATCAAATATATTAAGTTATGACAGGAGCCACCTTGATGGCCGCATGGTGTAAGGAGTAACTCTTGTAATATACATGATGACAGGGAGGTCGTGGTTTGACCCTGGTCGGGTGTACTGAGGGTGGTTTTTACTAAATGGTTTTCCACTCTACCTCCACGTTAATGTGGGTGCACTTCCTATAAATCCAACATTCCTAACCTAACACATTAGAATAATTAGTACATAATCATATAACTCAAACGGGTGGTGCTAAAATATATACGAGTATATTATATACCCGGTATTTTATTTTTGAAAGTGTTCAATATTCAAGAACTTGTTTGTAAAGCCTCCGAAATAAAGAAACATGAGGTATATTTCCTTGATACATATTATAATTATTTATTACCCCTTAAAATCTTCTTTCAAACTAAAATAAATATAATTTTTCAATTAAATATAAATCAAAATATTATAAATACAAATATAATTTAAGAGATGAAACATTTTTTTTTCTTACTAAAGCAATACCATACCTTAAAATTAATATATAAAATATATAAACATGCACAAAATGACTTGTTTTTATTACGATGTATTATGATGTCGTCTATAAAACTACAATTATTATTGACAGTTAAAATAAACACAATTTTTAACGCTGTTTTAGTAACTTAACACTACTTCTACAACTTCTTAGCCTACTTCCCAGGAGTAACTTATAATATACGAACGGAAACGAATGAAATTTCAGACAACTTTTTATACGCAGTTTTTTTTATCATTATTAGAATAAAACTATAGAACTAATGATGTTAATATTTTTACTTTTAAATCGAAAGGTAGAAAGAGGGGTCGAGGGAGGGAGAGGGGGAGGGGTCAACGAAATAGCGTGGCTTATCGAAAACCTATATAACTCCGGTATTAATTAGATTGTATATTTAACATTACGATCCGTGAATATGTCGTTAAGCTCATTCGCCGTCAGTAGTGTGACAAAGTTCAGGTTGCAACTAAACTATAGTCGATGTGGGCCGCATATAACAATCATATACTTACCTGTCCGCGGTTAAAATGCTTGTGTTCGTGGGAATAATCATGTTGGTTACCGCTACAGTTTCAACGAACAACGAGAGGATTAAAAACTACTTTGGGTGAGCTTCATTTTTATTACTCGACACGGAAAACTGTCGGTTTATCGTGAATAGTGCAGAAACCCGTGGTTTTAAGTAAGTCTGGCGTTATTTGGTTAAATCAAGTGACAAGGTAAATACATTGTTAACCTGATACCTTAACGCATTCATAGTAATATTAAACGGCAAGTGTTGCACCAGTTTTTACGATTATTATTTTTAATTAATATTCTATACATTAAGAAAGAGAGGCAAGTAAGGAAATAGGTTTAAAAGTGAATGCCGAAAAGAACAAGTATATGAACAACACAAAGAACACAGATTGGAAATGAGGTTACTGCAGACAAAATATCATTAGATAAACTAATATCCTTTTTATTTTTATTCCCTTGTCTTTATTTGATATTACGACATGTTTCGGTGTTATATGTAGATATTACACCAACTTTAGGACTTATTTATGATTAAATACATATTATTATCAGAAAGTTTGTGAAAATTTTGAGGTATTAAATGTAAAAAACTTTTTTTTATGATCAACAATCAGATTTAATGCCTCAGATTGTTCACAAATTTTCTCATAATATATTTCTAAAATAATATTATTTTTATCATAAATAAGAATACCACTTGACTAATATCCAATAAGGAGAAGAGAATAAAAATAAAGATATTATTTTATCATTTATTGCTTCTTACCAAATTAAATATGAACATTATTAAAAATATCATTTGACAAAACAGAAACCTTAGATCAGTAGGTATCGTGTCTGGCCACTGAGCTACGGGTCTTGGGTTCGATTGCCGGCATGGCTGTAAAGTTTCTCATTGGTAAAATGTGGGTCTACGCCTTCACATTGATAAATTAACAGCCGGGGACTGGATGTTGTGCATGTCCTAGTCTTAAGTTAGATTACAAGGCATATGAAGCTACGACAGGCCTAGCAAGCCGGTAGTGGAAAATATATGTCTTGAATAAAAAACTGATCCAGGTTTGAAATAATAATGGATGTAAAAAAAATCATTGACCAAGGTTAATGAGTATAGCCTAAACATTTAGAAACCATTTTAACTAGCAATGACGATATTAGATTGACGTTTTCCAGGTCTAACCTAAGATAGAGATTGATGGATCGCAATTTCGTAAAAGATGGTAGTAGGCAATGGACTCTTTTCTTTGGACTTTTATTATAAAAAGAGTATGAAGTATAAAAGGATATTTACAAGTTGTACAAGAACAAAGTATAAACACTTCAATCAAGTCATTGTCCCATCTGACAGTCCCATGAACCCTTTCCCTGGACTTGTATGCCCTTTTAGTCCCTACATAAGTGGTATATGCCCTTTTAGTCCCTACATAAGTGGTATATGCCCTTTTAGTCCCTAAATAAGTGGTATCCCAAAAGCCTTAACACGATCTTTACCGACATTGGTAGCCCTGTAAAACAGCCCGAGGCTATTCCTTTCTGACTTTCAGTAAGTCTTTCAACAAGACTGTAACAAGAATATAACAAACTACATCAAGACTAGCCTATAACAATATTGTAACAAGAATATAACAAGACTATATCATGAATAACCTCTAACACGACTATGACAAGAATAAGACTCGTGCTCGTTCCTAAAAAAAACTTATTTTGCTACACAAGCGCATTCTATATTGGGGCTCATGGACTATAAGTATGTGACAATTTCTTTCTGCTCTTTACAAAATACACAAAGACACCTCCACGTTCAACTACAACAAATTCAACTGTTGACTCTACAAATGTAGGCATATATATATCATCTTCTGAAAATTGAAAATGACACCTATACACAGGACGATTCCTAGATAGCACAGTGGTTAGAACATTGGCGTCCCGGGTTCGATTCCCGTGTCCAGGTGTCATTTTTCAATTTTCAGAATATGATATATAGATGCTAGTAATTCCACACTAAAAACCAATATAATAGCGTTGGCTATTTGATTCATATATATATATACATAATGTATATATATATATATACATAATGTATATATATACATAATATATATATATATATACATAATGTATCTCTGCTGACGGCAGTATATAAAGTAGGACCGTTTCTACCTGTGATGGCTTGTGGTAGAGCCTTACCACAGGAAATTTAAATATGTGCTTAAATTCAGTATTTAAAAGTGTTTTAAAAATATAATTGGTACTGTAGGTTTTAGTAATGTTACAAGAATACTAGGAAAAAATATATATTGCGCCAACTATCGATAAATAGTTAAATAATAAGAGTGGCTGATTTTAAGTAGTAGGCCGTTTGCTTTTAAAACAACGATTTTTTTTAATGTAATTAATTAAAATACACTCCGTTTGAGAAAGTATAGTGTACAAACGATAAGGATGCATAATTGAAAAAAATAGAAAAAAAGGCCCCACCGTTTACCACAAAAGGCTGCAGGTTCCACATCCCTGGCCTACAGTAACTATACCATTACCAATAAATTATTCCAACCATGGGCGTAGAAAGGTGGAGCCGTCAGGGGGAGCCCAGACCCCCCTCTGGAATTTTATGAACTCTTCCCTAGGGCATACAAACTTTTATTGGCTAAAGGTAACGTAGAATTTTCTAGTGGACCTACCCCTTGTAAAAAAATATATATATATATCTACGCCCTGGATTCGAACCAATAAGTGAAATAACTTGTAACAGTTTCTTTAATCGACGTATCTCTCCATGGTTCCAGATACAAGGTGTACGAGGCGTTCCCCAAGACATCCAGACACATGGAGGTGTTGAGACTGATGATAATCCGTCCGGAGTATGATTTCTGGTCCAGCGCCAAGTTCAAGAAACCTGTGTTGGTGATGGTGGCGCCATAGTCGCAGAGAGAGTTCATGACCTACATGGAGGGCTACCATATCCCCCATAGGTTGATAATCAAGGATGTGAGCCAGTGCGTATAGTGTAATTTTATCAGGAAGAGCCCTTTTATCCAATAAATAGAAACGTTACAATGTATATCACTTCTGAGGGAACTGCAGGTCTTGAGAATAGAAGTCTTCTCCCGGTTAGCTGTTGCCAAATCTCCTCGCTTTTAGTTATGTCAGAAAGGTGGTGTTCTGGGGGTAAGACGGAACTACTGGCAACATCAACGAACCTTCATCTTAGCAGCGATCACAGCTCTTGGAGACCACGCACGCGCCGACCTCGCAAGCATCCTCCATTTTGTTTTATCTTGGGACACTTCTTTCCGATCTTCTTCCACCGTCTAGTTCCTTCAGATCCTTGGTGACGACATCTTTCAACCTGGTTCTGGTATGTCCACGTGGTCTGGTGGTTTCTGGAATGCCTTCGAGCACTACGCTCGGACTTCTTTCTAGTCTCATCATGGCCACGCCCATCTCATTCTATTCGCTCGCATCTGGCTGTCTCATCATCTCATGTGTTTCTCTAATCATCGACGAACCAGCGTCGTAAAACTAGCCGTGTATTTAAAGGAAGACTGACAACCACGAAAACAATGAAAGGACAAGGATGTTTCCCAATAGTAACCATTTAGTTGACTCTGAGATGGTATTCGGAGGGAACTGTATGGTTACTATTGGGCGTTGTCTTTCTCTTGTTTTATTGGGGTCGAGCACCCCTTAAATAAAGGGTTAGTTTTGCAACGCTGGCTCATCACTGTTTACAGTAGTTCCCCTTTACCTCAGCAGATCATCTTCTGACATAACTGAATGTGAAACTATCTGGATATATTTAACCGAGAAAGAGCGAAGATAAAACTTTTCTACGTAAGACCTGCAGTCCGTTACCTCAGAGATGATATTGGGTGTAATGTTGTGTTTTTTTTAGCACCGCGTCTTACTAATCGTTCGGGCTATACGATTAATTATTAATTACGCTAACGGTTTTGGAAATTAGGAATATTATATTTGGAGGAAGTGTACTCGAATTTTTATGGAGGAAAAGTGGAAAACCATTATGAAAAAAAAACACCTCAATACACTCGACTGAGATTCGAACCTCGATCTCCCCGTCAACGGCAGTCTATTCTACTGCGAGAGTAGCGCCTTAGATCATGCGCCCACCGAAGTGGATAATTCCACATTACAGTTGGGAATCGTAAACAAGGCGTGCTGGTGTACTAACTCTCCATTTAGGATGGTTGTAAATGTTTTCTCAAGATGAACTAAAAAAACAGCAGGTGATGGATAGTAAGACACAACAAAATGCTAAGCTAACCTAACCTAACATGACCCAACCTAACCCATGTCACGTCCGTAACCTTTACTAGCCTAACTTAATATAAATCAAAAGGATTGGAAGGGCGGAGTTCGTATTCACCCGCAGGTCTATTGTCTGTTATAGTCCTAGTAAATGACCTTGACCCCACTAAGCTATGGCGCTTTTTGGGACAAGGAATTCGTGGCACAACTTACACGGAATGTTTCAGATTTAAACTTTAATATTTGGATCTACATATTATGTAGTTAGTAGTCAGATTTACAGTCAGATTAACTTTTAAAATTTTAGTTTCACGCCACTGATTTTTTGTTTGGCCCAAATCAAAATGATCGTATTTTATTTGAACTTCTCATCAGGATGTTAAAAATATTTTATGCTGTGATTTATAATTATTTTAATAATGTTTTTTCTCTTTTTATTTTATAGGTTCTTAGAGAGTGTAAGTGATAGGTAAGTACAATAAAATGTAAAACGATCAAATAACAAAACAATAAAAGCAATTAAATCAAACTCTTCGTAATTAATTCAAACGTATTACATTCAAGAAGCAGCTATTATTGTGGAATATGGAAATAAAACAATTTAACAAATATTGACAAGCACGCCCCTTGCAATTTTTTTTTTGTATATTTGACGTTCAATAATTATTAAGACAATCTATATATAGCTAATTACGACTGGAAAATGTAAATATTTAATTACCTTCTAATGAAAGAAAGAATCCACCTCATGACACCAACTTAGTTGGAAAAAGGAACCGATTATCTGTCTGCACCAAGAGAAAATGTATATTATTACCAAAAAAAACTTCCATGGTGTGATCCCGATAGCTACAGTAGCCCCATGGCTTCTTTGGTGCTGACTGACAGTTCAGAGCTGACTTCTGACAGTCAACATTTAGGTATATACCTAAATTTTGACTGTCAGAAGTAACAGCTGCTAAACACATGTTTCTTGCAGATCATATGGTTCGGCGTAGGGATATATAATTTGGTCTGCTAGCTTATCAAAGCCGTGAGCTGTCAGTCAGCACCAAAGAAGCCATGGGGCTACTATAGCTATACCGACCTAGTGTCCACCACCATTAGCGATAGCAGTGCCAACATTTGCGGATATAGGGTGTCATATGGTCAGCACAGTGAGCCCTCCTGCCGTTAATCTCGGTTTTATAAACCAGAGCTGCTACTTCTTTATCCAAGTAGTTCCTCATTGGTTCGTACGAGTCTGAGTTTGACCTCGTTCCGAACACCATTTAACAGATACATTTTGGAAGCGCCGGGGATCGAACCAGGGGGGTCTATGGACCTCTAGCGAAAGCGTGACACCTATATCTTAGCCATAGCACGAGGTTTATATGATCAATAACAAGTGAATAGTTTCATACAATAATTAATTCAAAAAAAGGAGTTTTTTGATTGGATTCCTGACACCGTTTAAAAAATAAACTGTGAATTTGAGGTTCAGACGGTCCCAACCTTGAATTAATGGACTGAGGAGCGGAGTCTTTTGTCTGTTCTAGATTTAAGCTAGTTCGTAAGTCGTGTGCTGATATAATAATTTTGTTTATAAAGGGAGTGTTTAACACCCATGGTAAATAGATAAATGGCTTTATATTTTACGTGGCTATGCCAAAATCTTAATATGTAGAAAATATGTTTAGCAGAAATATACTGACTACGTCGTAAACCATAGCGTCCCCGTGGTGTAATGGTCAGTGTGCCTAGGGGGCTCGGGTTTGATTCCCGGCCAGTAAGTACCTTGGGTATTTTTGTTTTAAGGGGAATGATTCCAACGATCACCAGTGTTTGGTTAATTAGGCTTAAGTGTTTCCACTGGTTCCAAACCCTCATACTCGCTATCACCATCACCTCATCTCATCAGGACATGGAAAGATCCTCCACGGAAAGGATGTACGATTAGTACATTCGAACTTCCCCTGGACAACGGTACATCAACACTACCATATAGTTCCACTATTGGACTACAAGTGATGTAGCCCAAACGTGCTATATATATATATATATATCGTACATCATTAGTATTTCATGATATTCATGCTAAAATGGACTTTAGTAATCTTCGGGAGTAATAATACAACTATATTAGTTTATGAAAGAAAGGGAAAAAATACGTTTAATAAATACTTTACATTTTTATTTAATATAATCCCAAATACTTATTAATGCTTGTAAAATCATAATGATTTAAAACAATCATATTACTGTAATAGCTAAATAAACAAAAAATATCTTTATTGTCAACCTTGTAAGTGATATTTAGTTTAAGCCTTAATTTCATAAAATAGTAGTAAATCTTTAACAGCACGTGTTTCTATAATTACAGGAGTATTGATGGAGGTTCAGGAATAAACTACTGCAAAGAAAACGTGAATAATAAAGAAGACAAAATTATATTCGATCATTACCCCAGATGGAACGAGGTTAGTACAAGTTATTTGATCTAAACGTTTGTTTTTGTTAATATATTTAACAGCTGTTTGTTTAGCTGGTATTACACAATATCAGACTTATCAAAATGCTGGTATCGGGGTAAAATGCTCCCCTCAGGGCCCGATGTTCGTGGGTTCAAACCCAGCCAGCGTTGACGGATTTTCTTGAGCGATAAAAATCCGTAGCACAACTTCCTTCGGAGGGGAAGTAAAGGGTCCCGTGTCGATTATGACATGTAAAAGGACCCTGAAAGATATGTGAAAATACCTTTCCCGGCAAATTAGTAGGCCCTTTCGTGCTCGCTCATAGAAATTCTCATGTGATAATATAATCAGTTGGTTCAGAAAGTGAACGTTAAATACCTTAAATAATAATAATGTTACCACAATTATAAATCAAAATAGTTTATTATTATTATTATTATTATTATTATTATTATTATTATTATTATTATTAGCACCGCGTCTTACTACCCGTTCGGGTTATACGCACTTACGCTAATGTGTAATGGTAGGATGATTGTGAGATGAAATGGAGGACCTACAGTTTAACGTGGGATCCGAACCACGGTGGAGGCCTGGCATTCCTCACATTCACAAGTTGTGATTAATACACTTCTTGTCAGAGGTGAAGGAAGGGTTTGATAATCAGATAAAGCTGTGCCGGGACCGAGGGTTGAACCCCGGACCCCCAGCACAGAAGTCCGACATCCCTTGCCCCTAGACCACCAGGTCACCCAATCATCATCAAAATAGTTAGTAAACCCGTCCGATGCCTTAGTTTAGTCGGTAGTGTGTATGTCTACTGAGCCAAGGGTCCCGGGTTCGATTCCCGGCATGGCCGAAAATTTATCATTTATGAAAATATGGGTTTACACTTTCACATTGATAAATTAGCGGCCGAGGAGTGGATGTTGTGCCTGTCCTAGTCTTAAGACGATTGGCCCTTTTCACTTGGCGTGGAAATGCAGACCCATGGGAACAAACGGTTACCTTCAAGAATTTTTATTGTTTTGTAACTTTCTTTTCGGAAACGGTTTGTTCAAGAATAGAAGCATGTTGATTAAGTTATACTTTTTATATACACACCTCCGCTATAATTTCAACAGTGATCAAATATCGATAAAATTGACATTTTTCAATAGAAAACTGCTGGCTTCGTAACAAAAAATAAGAAAATGTAACAATGAATAAACATTGATACATTATCTTAGAAGGGGTATTGAAAATATTAACATAAAAATTTCACTCGTTCTCGAGAAAACTGATATTTCAAAACGTATGATTTTTCCGCAAGACCTGTCCGGTAGATAGCGCCATCTACGGTTTCCGTAATCCATCTGTTCTTGTTGGTGCGGAAGGATACTTTGGTCAGTTGTGAAGCCAGGCCACGCCTTTCACCCTCCCGCCCACCATCCCACAAAATAGGTTTTAGACTTGCACTCGACAGGGTCAAGGGCCTTAATCTAGATTATAAGACATATGAAGCTATTACAGGCCTAACCACCCCGCAGTGGATAATATATGGCTTCAATAAAAAAAACTGACCTCATATAGGAAACAGGAATGGCTGTAAAAGAAAGAAAAGTGTAGACCCAACGAACCTCCACCCCCTCCTTACTGTGAAATTACATTCTGGCTACGACCCCTCTCCTTTCCAAAGTAAATGTCTGGGTGCGCCACTGGTTTACGGGACATGTTAACTTTCGAAAAGGGCTAGTCCACTCTCTCAAGAATAAAGACATATCTTATTTTATTTTTGTTTCGTTGGTACCCAGGTAAACAAGTACATGGACCTCCTAGCAAGATCTTACCCCGAGCTGGTCAGTATCGAAGAGGTCGGCCGGACCCACGAGAACCGCACGTTACGAATGTTGCGCATCTCGACCGCTAGGCACGGAAGGCGCCACCGTAAGGCCATCCTGATCGACGGCGGTATCCACGCCAGGGAGTGGGTGGCCCCCGCCATGGTCCTGTACGTCGTCAACCAGATAGTGGAGCACAGGTCGAGCAATGGGGAGATGCTGGAAGGGGTGGACTGGTTCGCCCTGCCCGTCGTCAATCCGGACGGTTACGAGTTCACGCACAGCTACGTAGGTTTGGGTCGGCGTTGCCAACTGTACGGTCTGAATACTGATACCTTTACTATAGTTTCATCACGTGTACAATCCAATATTGACAGAGTTCCTCACAGTAATATTCTGGATCACAAATCAACAATTAATTATTGATAAACAGTAGAGCGTCGATAATTTGTATTAATTGGGGATTGACCCAAACCTTATTAACGAAAATACAGTATCTATATCAAAATAACGAAATAAGAATAGAAGGGGGGATACTTACGAAAACTCAATGTTAAGGTAGAAAAAATTCACTTTATTTAAACAAAGAATTTAAACTATTTTTTTTTGTTGCTAAATATTACAAATTCTGAAGGAATATACCTAATAAGGCAAAGCACTTCCAAATGTACGCCACCTATCCCTATATTGAGCTATTTCTATCCAGTCCACCTCATTACACCCTATCCCTATCTTGAGCTAGTTCTATCCAGTCCACCTCATTACACCATATCTCTATCTTGAGCTAGTTCTATCCAGTCCACATCATTACACTCTATCCCTATATTGAGCTAGTTCTTTCCAGTCCACCTAATTACACCCTATCCCTATCTTGAGCTAGTTCTATCCAGTCCACCTCGTTATACTTTATCCCTATCTTGAGCTAGTTCTATCCAGTCCCCCTCATTACACCCTATCCCTATCTTGAGCTAGTTCTTTCCAGTCCACCTCATTACACCCTATCCCTATCTTGAGCTAGTTCTATCCAGTCCACCTCATTACACCCTATCCCTATCTTGAGCTAGTTCTATCCAGTCCACCTCATTACACCCTATCCCTATCTTGAGCTAGTTCTATCCAGTCCACCTCATTACACCCTATCTCTTTCAGGTCCATTCTAATGTTATCCTCCCATCTACGTCTAGGTCTTCCCAATGGTCTCTTCCCAATTGATTTGCCAGTAAGTACCCTGAACAAGGTTCTAGATTATTCCATTCGCATTGCATGTCCTGTCCACCGTAATCTACGAGACTTGATTATCCTAACAACGTCTTGTGGTGAGTACAGGGTATGCGACTTATCATTATGTAACCTCCAATCCCTGTAACTTCATCGTTTTTTTGTACCTAAAGTTATGAAAACGGGTTAAAATATTTTTCTTGTACAGGACCGGCTCTGGAGGAAAAACCGCGGTCCAACCACCAGGAACAGTTCATGTGTCGGAACAGACTGTAACAGGAACTTCGACATTCATTGGGGAGGTGAGATGTGTGTGATTAACTGGAAATAATAATCAAACAAATGAACCATGATTTGAGAGTTTACAGGACGTTGAAAATCCCACCCTGTGGCTTATTAAACAGAATATTAGACATAAGATTACGATCGAACCATAAATCACATTAAAGTACTTCTTCTTTCTTCTTTATAGACCTTTGGGTGACCTGGTGGTCTAGAGGTAAGGTGTCAGACTTCTATGCTGGGGGTCCGGGGTTCAATCCTCGGTCCCGGCACAGATTTATTTGATTACCAAACCCCTTCCTTCACCTCTGACAAGACGTGTATTAATCACAACTTGTGAATGTGTGGAATGCCAGGCCTCCACCGTGAATGCCAGGCCTCCACCGTGGTTCGGATCCCACGTTAAACTGTAGGTCCTCCATTTCATCTCGTAATCACCCTACCATTACACATTATCGTAAGTACGTATAACCCGAACGGGTAGTAAGACGCGGTGATAATAATAGTATTGATAATAATTTATAGACCTTTGGCCTGTTCCACTTGAAGGGTTCTAAAGGATGTACTTACATAGCCTGATCAGACTGGTTCCAAGGAAGGTCCTTGATTCTCTTAGCTATATAATATTTTTATCCCGGGTGGGAAGCTAACCTCAACAAAGAACCCGCCTCTTTTATCCGGGCTTGGTGCTGGCATTGACGATGCCGAGCTACTCATTTCACCCAAAGAACGCCCCAGGCAGAGTTACATTAAAGTACGGCTATCCTAATCATCCATTTGAAAAAAAAATTAGGGATTTGAACAATTTATATAGTGTATTTTAATTTTTAAAATAATTATTTTTAACCTATTTATGTGGCCGCATGGTCTAAGGCGGTGAGGAAGGTGACTGAGTGGATTGGCAAGCCAGGATTGCTCAGCCCTCTACCCCGTCTGATAAAGGCAGCCCTGCTAACGTAACACAGTTGATGAGTGCCCTTCAATACTACGATATTTTCCACTCAACCAGGACTAGAACCCAAAAATAAAATAACCTCCAACATACATGAGGAGTGACCTTGACTAACAGGAGTTGACTTTGTTTATTTTCTAGAAAAAAAACTTGAGACAAAGAATAGTGTATATAATATGGAGCTGATGTGTGTGTCCCACCAAATTGGTTAGGACACATAATTAATTGTCTTCCGCATGACGTCATAGAAGTAAAGGTTGAGGGAAAGAGGAGTTTAGGAAAGAGGAGGATTCAAATATTGGATGACTTGAAGGAAATAAGAAAATTCTGGTAGCTGAAGGAGGAGGCTGAGGACAGGGCGCATTGAAGGTCTGAGTTCACTGACAAAAGGGATGGCTCTGTCTTACGACAGAACACATAATAATAATGATGTTAGCTTACAGCGGGGGGATTTTTCTCTGTACCAGGTGCTGGTACGAGTCCGGAACCATGCTCCAACCTGTACGCCGGCACTGCGCCATTCTCCGAACCAGAAACCAGAGCTCTTTCCAATTTCATGTTGGACAACATGCCCTTCATAAAGATGTACCTGACATTTCACAGTTTCGGTCAGGTAAGATACGAGGGACATTCACTGTGAAGAACGTATACTCCATTCACGGTAGGAATTACTCTCTGAAAGGTCTTTTTTCCTACCAATATTCTACTATATAATAGCTTTCTGGTAGGGAAAAAAGACCTTTCAGAAAACAATTCTTACGCTGAACAGACTTTACCACCAGGTGAGAAAACTGGGATTAATGGTGTGTGTAGTCTACGGTGGTTTTTATTAAAATCAATATAATTGGCACCCACTTCGGTGAACGCATGGTCTAAGGCACTATGCTCACAGTAGACTAGACTGCCGATGACGGGGTAATCGAGGTTCAAATCTCGGTTGGGTGTACTGAGGGAGTTTTTTAAAAATTTGTTTTCCTCTTCCTCTACGCAAATGCATGTACATTTCCTTTAAATATAACTTTCCTAATCCCTAAAACCATTAGCTTAGTTAGTACTTAACCGTATAACACCAAAGGGTAGTAAGACGTGCTGCTAAATAAAAACTAAAAACAAGGTGTTTGGAAACTCATAGCCCAAACTGCACATATATATCTTGTTTGAACCAAAATTAACACAAAATCCCGATACAACTACATCCGGAAAACTATGCTAATACCACTAAATTGTGTTCAAAATTTCGGCGTACAGCGCCGGGAGAACATAAACTATTCAATCATGCCTGTACAACAAGTTGCATAGTAGTTAGGCGCTCGTCACTGCACATATAATAATGGCAAACACTTTCTGTGATGTAGGACTGTTAATGACGACCTTCAGAACATATTCCTATTTATAGATGGACTTGTGTGTTGTTTACTATTAATTGTGGTATGTTCTGCTGCCGCGCGCCTAATTCCTATGCAATCTGTTGTACATGCATGCTTGAACGGCTGTGCTCTCCAGGCGCTGTACGCCTAAACTTTGAATACAATTTAATGGTTTTATCATAGTTTTCCGGATGTAAGTGTATAGGAATTTTGTAATCCTTTTAGTTCAAACAAACTATATGTACATTTTGGGCTAAGATTTTCCGAACACCCTGTATAATCA
This sequence comes from Timema genevievae, assembly GCA_902155825.1. Taxonomy (NCBI): domain Eukaryota; kingdom Metazoa; phylum Arthropoda; class Insecta; order Phasmatodea; family Timematidae; genus Timema; species Timema genevievae. Next base: position 15,655 of record CABFWO010001659.1, read on the forward strand.
GCTTATTTTCATGATATGGGTATTATTACTACCTACCTACAAGACTGCTCCGGTTTTCTAATAACTTGTAGTTTATTTGCTTTCACCGAACGTGAAGGATATAAATCTTTGACGCGTTGAGGATTTGAACTAAAGTTTTGTAGAGTTGGTCGTGTTCTTCGTTTACTCTGAAAAGTAAAGAGCAAACTTCGTCTAGTTCAAAATACGGTGTAGCTTATAAACAAAACCCGGATTTTGATGACATGTCTTCTTCCACCCACGTTAGAGACGATTTGCGCTGGTCCATATAATCACTGTTATTGATACCCTGGTATTCATATTGAATTTTTGATTCATGTTTTCACGCTTTGAATAATTTTATAGTCCTTTTTAGACGTAAATGTTGAATAATATAGATATTTTGAAAATTCCTCCATACAAACAAAACAAAAATTTGACCATATAAGTGTTGGACTAACAAGATAATTTAGGCTTCAAATTAACTCTATAATTTTGTATGTATGAATGAATACTACTCAACCCGAAGGTTGGTTGTATCCTCAACAGTTCCAACGTCACCTGTAAAGCCTAGGCAGCACTGAAGAGGAGTGTTAGGGAAATGAGGAGTGAGGTAGTTTCCTGTTTCTTTCCTCACTGAGCCAGAAGGTACTATCGCACATCAGTCTGCCAAGCCACCAAATGACCCTACAAGAAACACCTTCACTCCATTCATCACAGGGACTGGCTGTATATTGAATGTTATTACTAGTATCGTTAATACCTCTGTCACTTTCATATTTATCAGAACCATAAGTGAGACGGAGACAACATTGGACGTAACAACTTGCTCTAGCAAATACCAGAAGATATAGAACATTGTAGACATTATATCTGACCAAACTGAGACAGATCAATGGACGTAACAACTTGCTCTAGCAAATCCCAGAAGATATAGAGTATTGTATACATTATATCTGACCAGACTGAGACAGATCAATGAAAGTAACAACTTGCTCTAGCAAATACCAGAAGATATAGAGCATTGTAGACATTATATCTGACCAGACTGAGACAACAATGAATGTAACAACTTGCTCTAGCAAATACCAGAAGATATAGAACATTATAGACATTATATCCGACCAAACTGAGACAGATCAATGGACGTAACAACTTGCTCTAGCAAATACCAGAAGATATAGAGCATTGTATACATTATATCTGACCAGACTGAGACAGATCAATGAAAGTAACAACTTGCTCTAGCAAATACCAGAAGATATAGAGCATTAGTAGACATTATATCTGACCAGACTGAGACAACAATGAATGTAACAGCTTGCTCTAGGAAATACCAGAAGATATAGAGCATTGTAGACATTATATCTGACCAGACTGAGACATATCAATGAAAGTAACAACTTGCTCTAGCAAATACCAGAAGATATAGAGCATTATAGACATTATATCTGACCAGACTGAGACAAATCAATGGAAGTAATAGCTTGCTCTAACCAATACCAGAAGATATAGTGCATTGTAGACATTATATATGACCAGACTGAGACATATAAATGAAAGTAACAACTTGCTATAGCCAATACCAGAAGATATAGAGCATTGTAGACATTATATCTGACCAGACTGAGACAGATCAATGAAAGTAATAGCTTGCTCTAACCAATACCAGAAGATATAGTGCATTGTAGACATTATATATGACCAGACTGAGATATATCAATGAAAGTAACAACTTGCTCTAGCAAATACCAGAAGATATAGAGCATTATAGACATTATATCTGACCAAACTGAGATATATCAATGGACGTAAACAACTTGCTCTAGCAAATACCAGAAGATATAGAGCATTATAGACATTATATCCGACCAGAGATGGATCTGACCATATCTTTACGTTAATGGTAGGAAAATCCACATTCCTGAGGAAACTCTGCAACTAAGCTGATAAAATATGTGTAGGAGCGGGTAGCTATAGTATAATTTTGGTAGGAATAACAGTAGAAGTTAGTTACCAAAGTTACTAAAACCATTTTAATATATTCATACATAAAGTCATGTTCTCTGCAGCTGTCACTTTTGATAGATATTATCAATACTTATTTAAAAACAGAAATAATATTGTAAAATGTTATCAATGTTGGCCGCAAAGAATTATTTTTGAATTTTCTCTACTGTTCTTCCAACCAAAATCAGGGTATAGCGATTGATTCTGAAGCAGATATTTGTAGATCAATGTTCATGTTTAGCGAAATGCAAGAGTTAATTTTCTTAAGTTTATTTTTATTGCTTACAGATTTATTTTAGTTTCAATTTTTAAAGGGTTTGTTTGATATATTAATGTGTTTTCTTTCTGAGATGTTGTTTAAATATTTTTTTTAATTTGATTTTTTTAATAATTGTTAATGTCATTATAAATGCCATTTTAAGGTCTTCACATTCCGGACCCTGCTTATAAAATAAGGTAGAATTATGGTTTAAGGTAAGACTTACCTTTCAGGGTAAACGTAGTCCTCAACATCTGAAGCACATTGCCAAAACCAGTTGTTACTGCCAGAGACACAATTTCTTTATTCCCGGATGACCCTGGCAATTTCAGAACAGTTGGCCGCCCTGGAAAGAGGATGTGTGGCTACTCTGTCTCTCAAATGAGATAGGACATTTACAAAAATCTAAAAAGAAAACCTACCTTATCAGTGACCTTTATCTCATTTACATCTTATAGAATTAATTAAAATGTAATTTTATATTTTCAGTCATTCCTCTACCCTTGGGGCCATACGAAGGAGCTCCCAGATGATTGGGAAGAGCTTGTGAGTAACCATTTTTGTAACGTATTATTATTATTGTTATTATTAGCACCGCGTATTACTACCCGTTCGGGTTATACGCACTTAAGCTAATGTGTAGTGTTAGGGTGATTGTGAGATGAAATTGAGGACCTACAGTTTAATGTGGGATCCGAACCACGATGGAGGCCTGGCATTCCACACATTCACAAGTTGTGATTAATACACGTCTTGTCAGAGGTGAAGGAAGGAGTTTGGCAATCAGATAAATCTGTGCCGGGACCGAGGATTGAACCCCGGACCTCCCAGCACATAAGTCTGATACCTTACCCCTAGACCGCCAGGTCACTTTTGTAACATAGCTACAATCATTTTACGGTAAATCTGGCTTTTTTTTTCAATTCCTGTTGGTCTAGGGTTAAGGTGTTAGACTTCTGTGCTGGGGGTTTGGGGTTCAATCCTCGGTCCCGGCACAGATTTATCTGATTGCCAAACCCTTCCTTCACCTCTGACAAAGACGTGTATTAATCACAACTTGGGAATGTGGGGAATGCCAGGCCTCCACCGTGGTTCGGATCCCACGTTAAACTGTAGGTCCTCCATTTCATCTCACAATCACTCTAGCATTACTCATTAACATAAGTGCGTATAGCCCAAACGGGTAGTAAGACGCAGTACTACTACTAATAATAATAATATTAATAATAGAAACATAATGTTTAATTTTCTTCACCTGGTGATATCAACAATTGTTGAATATCTGTCATGAGTAGAGCAACATTAGATGACAAACTTTTTAAATTAAGAGAAAAAGTTGTCATTAAATTCCGGGACACCCTTGACAGATATTCAAGAATTTTTAAGGTCACCGTGTGAAGAAAATTTGATTCTATGTCTATACTGGAGCAATATTTTATTTATTTTGGCCAAACAAAAAGTTTTTGCCATAAAAACTGCAAAAACACTGGCCTTTTCTTGCATCCCCTTCACCCAGCCTTAAGGACAGGGAGTGTGTAGGCGCGAGTTCTATTTCTAAGGATCATTACAGACTTAAAGTCTGTTCAGCGTAGGAATTGTTTTCTGAAAGGCCTTTTTCCCTACCAGAAATCTATTATATAGTAGGATATTGGTAAGAAGAAAAGACCTTTCAGAGAATAATTCCTACCGTGAATGGAGTATAAGAACTCTAGTATGTATGCAGAGCTTATAGCCTATCTAGACAAGGCTTTATTCTGTCACACAGATGAACAAAATAATCACTCTAATTCACAAGAGCATTATTCGTTAATGTTTCTCTGGTAGGTATCAAAGTGCGTTTACTGACATTAATAATCACCGTTTTCTAACAGAATGTTGTTTGCCTATTGGAACTAAATTGTGTGATTCTGTTCTGAAAACAACTTTGACAAGTGAGTTCAACTGTCATCAAATATATTGCATAGTTATGATCTATCATTCAAAGTTTTATATATATTTTTTTTTGTCTGAAACAGGACGAGTTAGCAAGAAAAGCTGCCGAAGCCATCATTAAGACAGGAGGACCCAAGTTTGAAGTAGGAAGCTCGAGCAATGTTCTAAGTAAGTGCGTCTGCTGTGTTTGGAATGAACCGCTCAAACCAATCTAGTGGCAATCAGTTACTGGGACTTATAACAACGGTAGATATTAAATAAACTCTAAACCAGTCATGACCCGGGACCGGATTTTGATAACCTAAAAAATTTTTTTTTATGAATTACCAATAAATGACCTGAAAATTCTAAAAAAATGACTTCAAATTTTCAAAAAATAACCTAAAATATGAAAAGAGTGTGGTAATAAATGCACACCACTAAATCTAACACGCACTTTACAAATGGAAACTAGAACATACATAATATCTTTGAATAGAGATTCCTTATCAACTAAACTCTTTCTTTTAGTTATATATAGCATTGGTTTACAAATACCTGCTTCAGAAGTAGTAGCCACCCTATTCCAACGCAACCCTGTCCAGATTAGTTGCAGTCCCACCAGAACTGTGTGTTCTACAATCATACAAGCAAAGAGTGCAGAAAGTTAATTGACAATAGTCATTAGCTTCTCATTCCGACAACGGGGTGGTGAAAACATTAATGCATTCATAAAATATTAATAGTATTTTTTTTAAATCTGAATTCCTTAAAATGTCTCAAAATTGCCTAAAAATGACGCAAGACTACTACTAAATGTTGATGGGAAATTCATAGTTTCTATAAAGTTGATGTGGAAATATTTATGAATGCTCGATATATAAACACGCTTGGCTTTAATATCAACATTGGTGGGAATTCAGACTAAACGCTAGGCTCATCTAGTTTGGTTTGCAAGTGATGGGATTCGAATTTCGGTGCTCTTGCTAAAGACTGGATCGCTGGTGACAAAGTTCGGTTTCCGGCCTGGTGTATTAATGTGTACTTAAATGCTGGTACAATTCTGCTCAATTCCACCGTTAACAGTAGCTTAATTCATAAAGACTGTACAGTTTTTATTATGCATCGCATCCCATTCGGGTTATATATCCATGTACTAATTAGATTAATGGTTATAGGGAATATAAAAGCTATATTTAGAGTGTGCTCGCATTTGTATGGTGGTAGAGTGTAAAACCATTTTTGAAAAACCACCTTCAGTATTCTCAACCGAGATTTGAACCTCGATCTCCCCGTCATCGGCAGTCTAGTCTACTGTGAAAGTAACTCGCCTCTGTGGCGTAGTTGGCTAACACCGCTAGTCGTGTTGAGCTAGACCGCCGATGACGGGGAGATCGAGGTTCGAATCTCGGTCGGGTGAACTGGGGGTGGTTTTTCCTAAATGGTTTTCCACTCTCCCTCCACGCAAATGCGGGTTCACTTCCTCTAAATTCAACCCTCCCAATTCCTAATCCATTAGCGTAATTAGTACTTAAGCGTATAATCCGAACGGGTAGTAAGACGCGGTGCTTAATAATAATAATACTGGTAGAGTAGCATCTTAAACGATGCGGCCACTTAGGTGGGTGATGGGTTGTTAAAAACTATTGATGAATAAATATATATATAAGCGATCCATACATATTCTCCGTTCTAGGTTTTGGTGCCGGCGGTGCCGATGACTTTGCCAAAGGCAGAGCAAATATAAAATACGCTTACACCGTGGAGATGCCAGGAGGCGGCCCCAACGGTTTTGATCTTCCAGCGACATCTTTGTGTCTACACCTTCATTCGTTATACCAAGGACTTAGAGTAATGGTGAAAGCTCTCAGAGAAGAATAGATTAGCTTCTTTGTTTTTAGTTGTATTAATTCATTGATAAAAACAGAGCTCCATTTATTCAGTATTTTCTTTATAAAACATGAAGGGGCACTAATTTTGTTTTGTTTCCATTGATTATTTTGTTATAGCAGTAATTCAAACTTTTTGAAATGTTTTTTTAATTCAGTAAAACATTTTCACCAATAAACAGAGGAAAAAGTATTATAATTTCGATAATTTGCATATTTTTTGTGAATAATATATATTATAAACGTAGGTAACTCCAGTGTGGAAGGGAGAAAGGATTTTAGCAGAAGTTAGGCCTTATTCTTCTGGTCCATTGCCTTCCTAACTCTCCCATTTCACCAAAGAGTTTCCTTCCATTTCCTCTTTCTGCTCGTTCTCTCACAAACTTCTTCCGCTGTCTCCACCCTTCGTCTTCCGAATACTCTCCATTCCTCCCGTATACAATACATCACTTGCTACATTGTCCTGCATTCTCCTCTGCAACTCCTTTCTTATAGTCTTCCTCTTTTAATTTCTTTATCCTTCGTTCCTGGTACTTAAACACCCTCATTACCTTCTTTACTCTTGAGATTCGTCATCAACAAACGATTGTCACTGTCTTTGACCTCCGATGGAATTATTACCTTCACATCTATGATGTTTTTCCATACAGATTTGTCCACAAGTATGTAGTCCTCAACAAACTTCCTTGATTATTATTATTAGCACCACGTCTTACTACCCGTTCGGGTTATACACACGCTAATGTGTGATTGTGAGATGAAATGGAGGACCTACAGTTTAACGTGGGATCCGAACCACGGTGGAGGCCTGGGCATTCCACACATTCACAAAATTCACAAGTTGTGATTAATACACGTCTTGTCAGAGGTGAAGGAAGGGTTTGACAATCAGATAAATCTGTGCCGGAACCGAGGATTTAACCCCGGACCCACAGCACAGAAATCTGACAACTTACCCCTAGACCGCCAGGTCACCCGACTTCCTTGATCAATCAGCACCGTACCAGGTCACCTTGTGACAGTCCTGTTGTTTTAAACCACAAGTTCCCCAACATCGGCCCATTTCTTTACACTTGTCCAGCAATCCCTTGCATTCCGCAGTCATCTGCCCCGAGTACTTCCTTGTTACCTCGTCTCTCTGTCCCAACACGTGCATTGAAGTCTTCCCACTACTACCGACACACACTGTTCACCAAGATGTTTTTTGAAGTTCTTCTTCAACATTTGAAATTAAAGTTAAAAACATATTTTAATAATTTTATTTCCTTTTCTACAATACAATACACACAATGTTTCACTGGCTTCAAATGAACAATCAATTGGAATATTTGATTTGATGTTTTTAAAAGTTCACACTTCGTATTTAAATAAACACTAATGAATGACATGACAATAAAATAATAAAATGTGAAATGATAATTATTTTTATTTTTCAATAAGTAATTTTACTTTTAAAAATTAATTATTGAAAGCTTACATAGCTATATTGGGAAACCCAATTGGGGTGGGTCAGTGACAAGATTATATCTGGCATAACAAACTCTGGCTGTATCCGAATAGTCCAAGGCTCCCTAGTCGGATCCTGGAGTTTTAGATTTGATGCAGTCTTGATGATTTTACACTTCTCACGCTGTTCATAGTGAAGACTGCATCAAACTATTTGAACGGCAACACTCTTAGACCCGCAGTGCTGCTTCCAACCGATAATCTTAGAAACTATGTAAACGCCATCCTTATTCAAAATATCGGAAATCGTAAGTCTGTGCTCTAGCAGACAAAACGATAATACTAAAACAATTGCCAGTCAAACACCGCAACCGATATCGCCCACGGCTGGTGGCCTTCATATCCAAGGTGACCAAGACCTCGAGGAGGGCTCGAGCAGGGTGCATAGCCATCTTTCATGAATATTCAGACAGATCTACACTGGGTCAAGTGATTGCCAATGCAATTATCAAAAGTACACGAGTCAAGGCGACGCCACATAAGTAGACTATTCAGATAAAGCCTTTATTAACTCACCTCAAGTTTTACAATCTATTCAATAATAGAAACATTAGTATTATATCTGGAAGAATGTACATTATCTGCTGTAATGTTGTGATGTGCCAAAACCAAATGTTTTACAACTTGTACTTTTGACAGCTATATGATTTGATGGACCTTTTGTTGAATACTAGTAAACATGGATTTATAATCTGACATCTTAGCTCAGTGAGTAGCGCGTCTGTCTACTGAGCTAAGGGTCCCAGGTTCGATTCCCGGCATGGTAGAAAAATGTATCGTCGGTGAAATGTGGGTTTCTCCTTTCACAGTGATGAATTAATGGCCGGGGGACTGGATGTTGTGACCTGTACAAGTTTTAAATTATATTACAAGGCATATATATGAAACTAAGACAGGTCTAGCAAGCTGGTAGTGGAGAATATATGGCTTGAATTTAAAATTACATATATTACTGTTTCCAGCCTGGGTCAAATATTATCAATTTGATTTTTTTTGTTTGTTTAGAAGTCAGTTTTGCTCACTTAAGAGATGGCCTGATTCTATCCATCTGTTTGATATCTTCATGTTTTATCTCTTTAAGAGAATAATAATTACTGTGGTAAATCTCTATAAGGAAAACCTCTTTTCGCTTTATGAGGTGATTGTATTATATTTGTAAGAAGGTACAGGAAAGGTGGATGGAAACATATAAAAGGGACAAACACAATATGGCGCTTAAAATTAAAAGAAGAACACAGTTCACACTTTACACTGCTGCCATTGGACAGAGAGGTAATGGTTACCTCTTGAAGAAAATCGATCGTCACCGCCCAATCCCCCGACCTAGGTTTCAGTCTATCGAAACTCATTAGGGAGGAGTCCAATGGCAGCGATGTAAAGTGTGAACTGTGTTCTTCTTTTCGTTCTAAAAGCCATATTGTGTTTCTCCCCTTTTATATGTTTCTATCCACCTTTCCTGTACCTTCTTACAAATATATAATTACTGTGGTAAGTAATACAACATACTTTCTCATTACACGTTTTGTTTCTTCACTAGCCTGGGTTTTAATTCATACATAACATATATATGGTAGTGAATAACTTATAGTGCACAAGAAGTTAAAACATTACTTTTAACAATAGCATTTAGAATTATTGATACATATGTCTTATGATCTAACTTATAACTAGGACAGGCACAACATCCAGTCCCCGGCTGTTAATTTATCAATGTGAAAGGGTAAACCCAGATTTCATCAATGATAAGTTTTCGGCCATGCTGGACCCTTAGCTCATTAGACAGCCGCGCTACCGACTATGAGCTAAGGTGTCGGACAAATTGATAATACTAAAGGATATTATAAAAAGTTTTGTGATGTCTCATGGGAAATGTAATAGTTTTATTTTAGTCCATTACAAATCAAATTAAATAAGTTTATTTTTGATATATTTTTAGGCTAGTAAACCTCAAATTATGACAACTCTAAGAATAAAAATTTAAATCTTAAAAAAAAAGAATCTTTCATAGTAACTTTTGAGATAAAGAATTTTAGCTTTCAAGAAGGAAGTTGCCTTGCACAATTCAAACTCCTGTCTGGAGAGTTCAGATAGAAAAATTTAAGTCGACGAATAGATGGTAGCGATAAAATTTATTCTCTATAAAAAGAGACAAATAATTACATATTTTTAAAAAAGGTGTGAAGTGTGAGCTAGGCCTGTGTGAACCTTCGAAATGTCAATATTTAATGTCAATATTTAATCTCAATAATAAAATTAATTATTGTAATGGCTTGGAAATGTATGACAAAATAGTGTAGAAACACTGTACAGTGATGTAAAGTTAGTGATAGTGAAGGAAGCCAACCTGAAAGGAGAGTTTGGTTAGGACTCGATAGGAACAAACAAACTTCTCTCTTCATTTCTCATTACACTTTCCAACTTCTTCACACTTCCACATTTACACATTCTTTCAATTTTCAGAAATATTTCTTTTCCATATAAAAGAGACACATTAAAAAACACAATTTAGTGAAGCATATAGTTTCATATAATATCTTTCTTTGTGTTTTATGTGTCTCTTCATATAAAAAGGCAATATTTCTGAAAATTAAAACTATGTGTGATTGTGGAAGTGTGAAATTGTGGGACGTGTTAAAAGTTTAGGAAGAAATGAAGATAGAAGTGTGTTTGTTCCTATCGAGTCCTAACCTAACTATGCTTTCAGGTTGGCTTCCTTCACTATCACTTACTTTACATCACTGTACAGTGTTTCTACACTGTCTTACTTAACAGATATTTAAGGGGGGATGGAATGGGATGCGAGAAAAGTCCAGTGTTTTTGCAATTTATATGGCAAGACTTTTTTTTTTTTGCCAAAATAAATAAAATATTGCTCAAGTACAAACCTAAACATAGTTTAATTTTCTTCACATGTTGATATCAACAGTTCCTTAAAAATCTGTCATTAGCTCGATGGGATTATCTAAAAAAATACTTTTAAATGAAGAGAAAAAGTTGTCATTAAATTCCATAACACCCTTGACAGATATTCAAGAAATTTCGAGGTCACTGTGGGAAGAAAATTAAATTCTATGTTTATACTGGAGCAATATTTTATTTGTTTTAGCCAAACAAAATGTTTTGCCATAAAAACTGCAAAAAACATTGGCCTTTCCTCGCGTCCCCTTCAATACCACATTAATATTCGAAAAGGTTTGGATTCAATTCAAAATTTTGAATCTAAATAAATCCTAGATTCAGATTTAATGGGTTTAGTTCAAAATTCGAGTCTATAATTCATACTTTCTTGACAATATTAATATAATAAGAAAATAAAAAAGATTAGATTTGATAAATTAATTTAGTATAACATTAAAGACGAATTCAACTCAAATTTATTATTTAACCATGAGATTTGATTCGGATTAGACTGGATTTTTTTTAAGTATTGAGATTTAGATTAACTAACTAGTTAACTAAGACTCGGATTTGATTTGAAATTGAAAATTATGGATTCATATAGGTCCAATGTGATCAGATTTTATTATTTTCAAGGCGTAAGTCAGATTGTGTTTGTCCATATAAACTTTCCATAAGTATCTTCCATGTACCTCTATAAGGAAAACCTCTTTTAGCTTTATGAGGTGACTGTAGTATATTTGGAAGAAGGTACAGGAAAGGTGGATAGAAACATATAAAAGGGAATTAACACAATATGGCTGTTACAATGACAAGGAAAACACAGTTCATCCTTCACTCACTTTGGTGGCTGCGTGATCTAAAGCGCTACTCTCATGTTAGACTAGACTTTACTGTCGAAGATGAGGAGATTGAAGTTCTATCCCGGTCAGGTGCGCTGAGGGTGGGTTTTTCCTTAAACAGTTTTAAACTATCCTTCCATGCAAATGCGGGTGTACTTCCTCTTGAATAACCCTTCCTAATCCCTAAGCCATTACTGTAGTTAGTACATAGTTGTATAACCTGATCGGGTAGTAAGACGCAGTGCTAAAACCAAAACACAAAATTCACACTTTAAACTGCTGCTATCGAACATGCTGTCATGGCAGCAATGTAAAGTGGGAAATGTATAATTCTTTTCATTTTTTTTTCATTGTAAATGTCATATTGTGTTACTTGAAGGGGTGTGAGGTCTACTTTTTTTAATATAAAGCGAACTCGAATCAAAAACATGATATATTCTCGAAGCCAAATCGAAGTATGAATATTTAATTGTATTTGTTTTACGATTGAAAAAAATATTATATTGTGGTTTTTATATCACTTTATGAACTAAAATTACTTGTTAAATGTGTAATTGCATAATTGTTTGTAATATTTCATGTTACTCTGATAAATCAAGCTATCAAAACATGCAATTCAATTACTTCAGATTTTTTTTGTATTAATTTGTGATGTAAGAAACAGCTCAGAACGGCAGCAATTGAACATAGATTGAAGTATTTTAGCTTTCAATATTTTTAATTGATGAAGCTTCGAGGTGAAGTCGAAGCTGATGTTTGATTCGAAATAGGGGTGGTCGGGCTCTCGAAATTTCGGGCAAGTATTTTTTATGCCCGTATTTCAATCGGGCATCTCAAGAGCTTGATAAGTATATAATACCATGTTAGCATTAACCTCTAATTCAAACTTTGAAAAAAAATCTGTTTAACTGATATTAATAGTTGAATTATTTCAATTCAACTAATACTAAACAAAAGTAAGTATCATCTTTTATTAATTTGTAAATTATTTTGTTTGCTTTCAACAAAACTACGGTAACTTTTCTCACAGGTTACAAGTCTACAACAGAGCGAGATCAAGATTCCTACGATTTAATTTCCTCTGTCAATGCCAACAACATAACAAATTCAACATTTCCACATTGAGATTTTTAGGCCCTATGCTTGTGAAAACTTAATTTAAATTGGTTTTCTTTACATTTCTTAAATCTATTATTATTAGCCAGATTTGTTAGGATATAAATAGAAAAGTACGCATCAAATAAACATTAAATAGGAAACGGCCATTTTGCTTCAAGTAAACACGTTTTTGATTTCAATTTATACATGTTCCAAGTTTTGTGCATACTGTAAGATTTCAATTTTTTAAATATTTATTTGCAGTTATGTAGTTAATAAATTATAAATTGTGCTATAAAGTAAATAAATACTATTTATTAAATAGTAAATACCAAATAAAATTCAATTTAACTTCATTTATACTTAACTCCACGTGTTTAAAACTTTAAATATTTGTCTTTTAGTTAAATAATTTCGTTTGTGAATGTTTATCATTAGTGTTATCTTACATCTATACAAATGTTAGTGAAAAATAAGCTGATATGTCCAACGAAGAAATGGTTGGTGAGCCTAGACCTCAACTAAACTTGCAAGCAAGGTGTATCAGTATTTCTACAGAAACGACCACGAATCTGCGAAAAAGGCCAATGATGTTTATTTTGAAATTTAATAGGCCTTTGACAAAGTTGTTTCTAACTTTTTTTTACATTAAATTAGATTTTTAAACTTATAATTTGAAATTTTATAGGCCTGTGACAAAGTTGTTTGAAAAATGAAATGCCCGCCCGATACAAATATTTGTTGCCCGACCACCCCTAATTCAAAGCCAAGTTGAAGTTTCAAGGCTTTATACACCCTTATTGTGTTTGTACCTTTTATATGTCTATCTATATTTACTGCATCTTCTTCCAAATATAATCCATCTTCCATGTATAAAAGGATTTAGTGATAAGAGTATATACATCTAAAAAAAGAACACATTAATATAGTTCACCAAACGTGCGTGTAAAATAAAAAGGTATAACCGCTTAAGTAAAGTTTGTCTAATAAAAATGGTCAGTTCTTACAAATAATAAAGCAAATGAAAAACTTAACAAAAAAAAACCAGTTCATCAAATTATATTCTGTTAATTGCTTTACGTTATTTAATTTAGACCCTTGTCTGAACCTTTGCATGTTCATCAATATCATTTTCAACGGCTTTTTCTGAATCGACCTTAGCAGATTCTTTGGATGTTTCATTTACTTCTGAAAGTGTGTCAGGTTTTACATTCTCAGAATTTTCATCACTTGTTGACAACGCTGTTTCATTGGTTGTTATATCGTCAGTCTTTTTGGCAATGTCGTTTGATGAATCTTCTTCCAAAACTTCGGAATCATTAATTTCGTGTAGAGCTATTACATCATCCGGCGCAATATCCTTCACTTTGGTAGGTTCTGTAGTCAGCATACTTTCTAAAACTTCAGCCTCGTCATTACTTTCAAGCAAAGCTATTTCATCCACCTCGGTATTGGACACTCTGACAATATTTGTACCAGGTGTAACCTCCATAATGTCATCATCGTCATCTATAGTTTCTTCTAACAGCTTCAAAACCTTAGCTGTTGAACTCTCGCAACTACCTCGGTGTGATGAAACATCTAGGGTGACATGAGTCTGACATGATGAAGCAGGACGTTTCAGAGTGGATGACACACGTGAGCCCGTGGATTGACAGACAGCTTTTGGTATCCCTGGAGATGAGATTTCGTGGCCAGATATGTTCTCCTTGTTCGCGGGCATTCGAATTCTTTTGGACTGTGCTGCAGAGTACAATCTCCTGTATTTTTCATAGTGCGCTTGGTCCTGTAAAGAAAGGTATAAACGGTACGTCAATGGCTATAATAAAATTCGTATTAGTTTATGGCATTAGACGTTTTTAAATTATTTTGATTCATGATCCATTTTAATATATGTATTAACTTATTTTAGGCCTTGTATATGAAATTTAAGGTAATTGTTTGAGTATTTGTTAGTCTAGAAATATTGGGTAGGTAATGTTTATACTTAATTTCTAGTCAAGTATTTCTAGGTCTTAATAGATATAAAAAAAATTAGTTAAATGTCAGCAGGCTGACCACACAAAATCTAGAATAAAATTCCGTGTTAAGTTCTGGTTTACCTGAGAAAAAATTGTGTTTTCCGCGATGTATATGTAAGACTTTACCTTTTGTTATGGGAGTGAACAAATATGTATTCATAATTTTGTTTAAATATTTGATAGGTGCCAAATTTTATTACTAAACAATATTTTTTTTTATGTTTTGTGATTTTACATTAAAATAGAAATACATTAATCAAGAAAATTCATGTCAATCATGGCAATTCAAAATAAAAATAAAAGAAGCTTGAATTTCATAAAAAGTTCGCTTTTGTTACATTTTTGCTGACCCGTTGATCAAGAAGCTACCCATCCCATTTTAAAAGGACTCGGAACAAGAATCGAAAGGTTGCTGACAGAGGCTGATTATTACAAGAGGCAAAGATGAAAATTAAGAGCTTTATGATATTTTTACGATAACAGCCGAATGCTGCACATGTCATCAGAGTAATTTGAGAGATGTTAGTTGACACACTCTTGCACGCACCACCACGCTGCCTTTAGTCCACACAGAAAAGGGGAGATGCGTACACACCCAACTCTCTATCTCAGTGAGAGTGTGCTCACGCTACCTAACATCCCTCCCCACCACACAGATGTAGGGGTAGGATGCGTCAGCGCAAAGTATCAGTCCTGTAACAGTTCCGGCCGACTGTGCACCAGCGTTAAAAGGCCACAGATAGAACAGCTCTCAATCTCTCTTTATACTCAGCCTCCACCTAGCCGCAACATGTTTTCAGAGGTTCCTCCACCTATCCTTCACCGTGACTTGTTTGTCCAGGTCCCTCCACCTATCCACCTCACCGTGACTTGTTTATCCAGGTACCTCCAACTATCCACCTCACCGTGACTTGTTTATCCAGGTACCTCCAACTATCCACCTCACTGTGACTTGTTTTCCTAGGTCCCTCCAACTAATCCACCTCACCGTGACTTGTTTGTCCAAGTCCCTCCAACTATCCACCTCACCGTGACTTGTTTAGGGAGAAAGGAGCTAGGGATGAACAGGAAGTGGGGAGTGGAAATAAAGGAGGGATAAACATGCGAGAGAAAGAGAGCTACAAGTATAAGGAGATATATGGAAGGTGTGGATGATAAGAATGGAGGGTTAAGGAGCTAAACGGGCGCCAGGTGAGATGAAAGAAGGTATGTAAGAGTTGTCCTCCTGTTCATTAACACGAGTTATAGCTCCACACAACATATTCTCGAGACACGTCATGCAACTAGGTCAAAATATTGGGTTAGGTTATAATTGTGTCGTCGATTACCCAAACTCTCACCTTTCTTGTAACAGAAGGTCTTATTCTGAGCAAAGCTCTGGAGCAGTGGTCTCGGGAGATTTCCAAATTGTGCTTGCCCTCTGTAGGAGAGTCAATGAAGTCCATTAGGGCGTGAAGCCCAGCCTCTCTGATAAGGGCGGCCAGATCTGCCCCGGTGTAACCTTCCACATTGTTAGAAAGCCCCAACTGCTCCAGAGAGTTGTCTTTGCTAAATGCAGGTCTTGTACCGTTCTGAAACCATAAAAATGTTGTGTTTACTAAACAATATTACCATCACCATATTGACCAAAAATGTAGCTATGGCCGATCACGAAAACGAACAAGACAACTTCAAAGGATGAGTGTATTTAATAAAGAGAAAAGTGTTCTCCCTGTATTTCAAAATTCATTTATATTATTATTTTCAATATTGCTAGACAATTTTCCTTTTGAATGGACATTAAGTGTATTTGAAATGCAAGACAACATAGCATGTTATGTCAAGGACAAACTTCGAAAAACATTTTAACTCGCAAAAAAAGAAAATTGTAAAATATTTTTACAACTTAGGAAAAATTAAAGGAAAAGTATAGTAGGGTGTCAAATAACACCAGAAGAGTAACATTAAATTTCAAATTCTATCAACAATAGCAATTATAAATAGTTGTAGAGTAAGGGTGGCCATTTCGTGATGAACCAATTCGTCGCTCTTGGAAACAATTACATCAATTGTTGTATTATATTTATAAGAAAATATGCCAATGATGGATATACTTTTATAATAATCTTAAAAATGTATTTCCTAATTTGTATTAGTTTTCAATAAATAATCGCTAATAAAGATTAATCAACACAAATAACTAAACCATAAGCAATTAATTTCTGTAATCGGTTTTATTTAATCAGTACACGTCTAACAATCGTGAGGCATCCCACAAGAAAACTTATCACCTTGCCCAGACCACTGACCTTGGTAAGAGCTCGGAGAATATCCACCCTGCCCACAGGGGACGGCAGACCCACATACAGGATCTTGTCGAGACGGCCGGGTCGCAGCACGGCAGGGTCCACAATGTCAGGCCTGTTAGAGGCTGCCATGAGGAAAACCCCTCCCCTTCCCTCAACTCCATCCATCTCTGTCAACATCTGGTTCACAACTCGCATGCTAGCGCCACCCTACAGTTGAGAAACGACCAGACACATCACGATTTCTGCTGGGTTTTTTAATAAATCAATCCTGATTCTAGATTTAGATTCTTAAATTTAAACTAAAATTTTTTTAGTGATGGAGAGGAATGACATTTTTAATGCGGGACGGGAACGGGATAGATAATGAGTCAAAATATTGGGATCGAGAAGGGAATAAGAAATGATAAAAATGACACTTAAAGACATTAAAAATATAAAAATAAGTCCTGCTATAAAAATGAGTTAAGTTCCTGAAAAATACAACTTTATAGAAAACAATTTTATAAAAGTTAAGTTTTACCATAACAATCAATGTTAAGTCTAGCGGTTAAGTTTCAAGGCCTCCCAAGATACCTAAAAGAAAACACCTGAAGCTAAGACATTTAGTTTTGGGAACGTGGATGAGAATAGCTCGGCTTTCATGCCCTCGTGCCCCCTTGACCCCACCAGATACTTACAAAAGCACTCACTTTTCACCAACGATAAATTTTCGGCCATGCCGGGAATTGAACTTGAGACCCTTAGCTCAGTAGGCAGACACACTACCGAATGAGCTAATGTGCCGGGTGTAAACTGAAATAGGCAAGACGAAGGGGAGGAGGGTTGGCATTTATTTACTTTTGCTTGGAAAAGGGGACGGAGGGAAGGAGGTTCCAAAATATCCGAAAAGGTGCTTAATTTTCTTAACTCAATTATTCTTGAGGGAATGGCAAGCGTACAAGTAGTCCTGTTTGGCGGGGGGAGGTTTAATATTGTGGCTAGTGAGGGCTTGACAGCAATCAAAGGAGGATTAATGGATTTGGGTCTGCTTATCTCAGGTGCTGGAAGTGGCGTAATTTTGAGTGCGAGGATACAAAGTTTAGAAAGTTTATCGGAGATGATCAAATTAATGTTTGTCTTCACTTACATCTGCCGTCTCAGATCTTCTGGGACATAACGCATCCAACTCATCGAAGAATATGACACAAGGTGCCGAATTCTTGGCTCTTTGGAAAACTTGACGGACGGCCCTCTCACTTTCACCAACATACTGGAATAAAATGTATGACCAAATCCTACACATCAGTTATCAGTTATCACCCGTGGATAAGTTTTACTTGGAAAAACTTTGTTAGTTACATGAAACACACTTCAGATACAAATTATTCTAAAAAATATTATCAATTCAAAAAAAAAAAAAAAAATCATTAACTAACCTTAAATTTTTCTTTTATAAAGCAAAACACACAGATTTATTTATTATATAAAACACAGTCAGTTGTCGATAAATTATTTTCCACCATTTAATAACCAAGATCATTTTGAACTTTATTAATTATTATACACCATTTACCCCACCTAGGTTTCATTCTATCAGAACTCATTAGGAGGGAGTGTGAAATGCATAAAAAACTTATTAAAACAAAAAACAAAAAAAGAAGGAAGAAAAAGGAAAAGTTATCAAGATTGATAGGACATTTAAGATAGGAATGTGTAAAACGATTAACATAAATGGCACATAGAGAAAATGGACAATGAATGCTAAAATATAACATATTTCTTTAGGTATAACCCATTTTCAATCATTCCTTTTTATAGGGGTGTGCGAACTCCACTTTTTTTAATTCCAAGCGATTACAATCAAACATATGAAATTCCAAGATGAATCAGAATTTAAATAGTTTCTTTTAGTTGTTTTACACTTGAAAAAATATATCGTGGTTATTTAAAATACTTTATGCACAAAAAATTACTTGTAAAATGTTTATTTGCACAATTATTTGTAATATTTTGTTTCAATCTGATAAATCAGGTTACCATCACAACATGCAATTCAATTACTTATAATTTTCACCATATGAGTATTAATTTGTAATGTACAAAACAGCTCAGAATGGCAATTAATCAACATAAATTGAGTATCTTAGCTGTCAATATTTTTATTAACAAAGCTCCGAAGCGAAGTTGAAGTTGATGTTTGTTTCAAAGCTTCTCACACCCTTACTATTTAAAATATATCTCTTTTAAGGAAAACCCATTTTCGCCCGTTCCTTTGATATATTTCTATCCACTTTCCACGTAGCTTCCTCCAAATATAACAATATGTTTATGGTCGAAGTGTTTGATTACCATGGTAAGAAGTTCTGGCCCTTTAACAGAGATAAAGTTGATGCCCGCCTCATTGGCTACAGCCTTGGCGAGGAGAGTTTTGCCGCAGCCTGGAGGTCCGCAGAGTAACACGCCTGTCGTCGTGGTGATACCCAAAGATGAGAACTGTTCAGGATATCTTACTGGAGCCTGGAAGATTAGATTTCAATCATATGTGTAGGTAGTCAGTCATCTGGATCTTGATTTTTAGATGTACACACACATACATATATCTATTCCTAGTATTTGTTGACCCTCAGGATATTCCAGGGTTTGAGAAAATATTGGATTATAGATTAATTTTTAAAAAAAATCAACATTTTAAAATTTTGATTTGAATATGTTTTGTTTATGGCATAGTGGTTAGGAGTTCCTCGATACTGATCCATAGGTCCCTGGTTCGATCCCCGGCCAGGCTTAAAAATGTATCATTGGTCAAATGTAGGTTTACCCTTTCCACATTGATAAATTAACAGCTGGGGACTGGATGTTGTGCCTTTCCTTGTCTTAAGTTAGAATATAAGGCATGTGAAGTTAAGACAGGCCGATCAAGCCAGTAGTGAAAAATATTTGGTTTGAATGGGAGGACCAGATAAAAACAAGTGTGCAAGTGAGAGAAGGAGAGTGGAAGAGAGTGCAGGAGGAATCATGGTGGAATGACAGGGAGAGAAAGGCATTTTACTAAGTGGACCCGGCCCCGGGCTGGAAACAGTAATGGATGTAAAAGTAAAAACATTTGAAGACCCACCAGAATAGCCATCTCAAGCTCCTCCCTGATGTCCTGCAGTGCGCCGATGTCATCCCAGGTAACATCGGGGACCGTCGCAAAACCTTCTCTTTTAGCCGAGGGCTGGACCCGCTTTAAGGCGGCCTTGAAATCCTTCATACTTATACTCATGTTAATAAATTCACTCCGCGGGATGGACGGTTGCCTTCGGACCCAAGAAAATATGTTCTCCAGATTCAAAGCGCCCTGCTCACTCCCAGAGGGCTTCTCGTTGTTCTTCTCCGAGACAGGCAAAGGGTCTGTGCTATTGACTTTAGGTTGAGCAGAGTCTTCATCGGAAATATCCATATCAGACGAGTTGCCGGTCTTTTTCGGATTGTCCTTCGCTTTCTGAAGACACTTATTCCTGTACTCGTCCAAACACCTTGAAAATGTAAATAATGTTTTTTTTAAATAATAATTAATAAACATTGGCACATTAGGAGGAGAACAACTCAAGAAAGTGGAAAACTTTAAGTACTTTGGAAGTGTGTTAGAGGAAAGAGGTGGAAAAGGAGAGAGAAAGTCGTCGTCGTCGTTATTGTTATTATTACTACTACTACTACTACTACTAATACTACTACCACCCGTTCGGGTTATACGCACTTACGCTAATGTGCAATGGTAGGGTGATTGTGAGATGAAATGGAGGACCTACAGTTTAACGTGGGATCCAAACCACGGTGGAGGCCTGGCATTCCACACATTCACAAGTTGTGATTAATACACGTCTTGTCAGAGGTGGAGGAAGGGTTTGACAAACAGATAAATCTGTGCCGGGACCGAGGATTGAACCCCGGACCCCCAGCACAGAAGTCCGACACCTTACCCTTAGACCACCAGGTCACCTACAGTAATGGATGTAAAGTAGATTAAAGATATTACCTTTCCAAAGCAATCATAGAAGCCTCTCTGGCTAAAGCAATCAGATCGGCCCCCACATATCCTGGGGCGTTTTTAGCGACTTCCTTGTAATTAAAACTAGGTTCCAGTTTCATGTTTTTGCAGGCCACTTTAAGAATTTGAGTCCGGGCTTTAGTATCAGGTATGCCGATGGAAACTTCTCTGTCAAACCGCCCCGCTCTACGAAGGGCGGGATCAATCGAATCTGGGCGGTTTGTCGCACCAATTACCAGGACGTTGTTACCGCCCTCTTTCTCGCCCAATTCTGAGAACAACATGAAGGACAGCTGAATTACGTGTTATTCAATCTTTATTTGTTTGTTTGTATTGTTAAATAGTGTATTACTGTACAAATGTATGAATATAATACAAATTAAATGAATTGCATATCTTTTAAGGATGTGCATGTATCCATAAGCCGAATCAAATTTGAATGAAAACGGGTTTTTTTTCGAGTTCACGTAGTATAGAGTAATATTTGTATAAGAAATCATTTAAGTAAAATTTCTGTAATAGATCAATGCATAAACCATAAATAGGTACAAACATATTTTATTTATAATTACATTTTTTTTGTGAAAAATTTTATAACCGCGTGAATAAATTTTTTTTAGTAAAGTTAATATAACTGTACAATTTTTTTTAACTAGACAAAAGATAATGTTAAAGGATTCTATTTGGTATAAAATCATATCTTATAAATAGGGATGGAGCTTCAAATCCCTCGAATCCTTGTGTTAGTTCCTTTTATGTTTCCATTCACCTTTCCTGCTCCTTCTTCCAAATATAATAGGAAAATCCTTAAAAATAATAACTTTTTTCAGTTTTCCAAATGAAATTTGTTTTGGAGCTCTAATTATGCTTATTGGTGGTTCAAAACCAATTATAATTATAGGATGAACTTAACATCCAGACCCCAGACCGGTAATTTAACACTTGACTGAACGTATGACTGTTATAATAAATTAATTATAAGAAAGAATGTTAACATTTAGTTGTTTTTTTGTATTTTATATTATTATATTATATTTATCTTTTCCTCTTATGTTCATTATTTTTTTTCAAAATTCGAGATTTGCAAAACAGTGGATGTGACCCAACTCCACATAAAAAATTAATAAAATCAATTAAACCAGCAATTTTTAAGAAAAAGATCGAATAATATTGATACTAAAACTCGACGCGAACTATAATTTTAAAGTTCTCGCACATACCCTTTTTTTTTTAATAAATACAGTGAAATCTATACAACTAAAAGAACATGATAGAAAGGGTAGTTGAACAGTTATGTTAGGCCATGTATTTTGCAGCTTGTTTTTTGACAGATAATATTATTAATGTGATCAATGTTGAACAGGAAAAGAAGTTTGTATAATTTCTAAAAGGCTTTTGTTGGGTTTATTTTTCAGTACATCTCACTTCCCCTTTGGGTTATACACTTGCGAATTAATTACGCTATTGTGTTTGGTATCAAGAAGGTTTAATTTAGAGTAAGTGTACCCGCATTTATGTGGAACCAAGAGTAAAAACATTTAAGAAAAATCACTCTCAGTACACATGACCGATATCTGAATCCTGATTTACCTGTCATCGACAGTCCAATTTGTGAGAGTGACACCTTGAACCATACAACCATCAAAGAGGTTACTGAAGTCGAGACCACAATAAATTATAAGCTTTATCTCGCATTTAAGAATTTTATTTCAAATGTAGACAAAATGTAAAATAACAAATAATCTTTAAAATAGCTAGAGGTATTTAAGAAAAACTTATTTCCATTTTATTAGCCACATCATTTTATACATCTCCTTCTTTCCTCTAACTTCTTCCATATTTATATCTGAAGAGTTTTTTTTACTATTTTTATGAATTCAAAATCTTCATTATGAATGACAAGCAAGGCAATCCTACTTTACCAACTTTTATCCAATTGTAATAATTATTTTTACCTACTCCGGTGGCTGCATGGTCTAAGGCACTACTCTTGCAGTAGACTAGACTGCCGATGAGGGGGGGATCGAGGTTCAAATCTTAGTCGGGTGTACTTAAGGTGGTTTTTCTAAAATGGTTTTCCCCTCTTCCTCCAGGGGAAACGCAGACACACTTCCTCTGAATATAATCTTCCTCGCCCATAAAACCATTAGCGTAATTAGTGCATGAGTGTATAATCCTAACGAGTAGTAAGAAACAATGCTAAAAAAAAATTATGTAAGTAATATTTAGTACCATCCAGACAAGAAAGTAGTTGTGACACAATCCGACGTTCCATTTCGCGCTGTGCTGTGTGTCTGTTGGGCGTGATGGCGTCCACTTCATCCAGGAAAACCACACAGGGGGCCAAAGACAGGGCCTGGTCGAAAAGGTCCCTGATCCGACTTTCTGACTCACCGGACACTCCGGCTACCAGCGCTGGAGAGGACACCTTCAGCAGAGGCACTCTCAGCTCCTAATAAACAACAGCTAAACATGAGTATATTCTCTACAGTAATGTGAGTGTCAATGTGATAAATGCTGATCTTTAAACAGGGTGGCTACAAAACATTGACCTGTTCAGTTATAATTAATTTTAGTAACCTAGTCTACTCTAAGCTATATTACTAAAATAAAATGAGCAATATTATCCTCGGAAAGTGAAAAAAAAGCTCGAGAACAATTACCTTGGTTTTTTTAGCACCGCGTTTTATTACCCATTCAGGTTAAATGCTTATGCACTAATTACGCTAAAAGTTTTAGGTATTAGGAAGGTTTAATTTAGAGGAGTGCACCCACAAGTGTGTGGAGGGAGAGTGGAAAACCATTGAGGAAAACCACCCTAAGTGCCCCCGACCAAGATCAAACCCCGATCTCCCCGCCTTCAGCGGTCTAAACTACCAAGAGAAATGGGTCATTCCATTAGTTGAAAACATTAGGAAGTTATCACAAGAGAAACAACCTTAAAACAAAATGGTGAGCTGTCCAACATACCCCAGCAATGACTTGAGCGAGCAGAGTTTTCCCACAGCCAGGCGGTCCATGCAGCAGGAACCCCCTCGGGGGTGAGATGCCCAAGGCACGATAAGAATCAATTTGAGACATGTGGAATATCAGGCTTGACACATCCTGTGAAGGAAAAGTGAAAAGTTTTCTACTACATTAACAAATAGATCGTTAAGGCGAGATTTATCATGAATTTACCATCAAAATCTCATATAACATAGAATAGATGACACATTAAGTACGCATTAAATCCAAGAGTGTAGAAAGAGGAGGAACTAAAGGCATGACTGTATCGGACACATCCTTAGGAGGAACAGTCCTCTGCCCGACGTCATAGAAGGAAAGGTTGAGGGGGAATCAAATGTTGGACGCCTTTAAGGAAAGAAGGAAATTCTGGAAGCTGAAGGAGGAGGCAGAGGAACATTGTTGGGCTAAGTTCACTGGCAAAAGGAACGGAACTGTCGTAAGATAGAACACCTACTAACAATAACCCCTAACATATTATAATGATCAAATTTTAAAAAAACCTACCTCTAATATTTTTCCATGGCCTGCAAAATCTTTGAAGTTTACGTTTGAGTAGCTCACAGTAAATTCCTTCCTTCTTTTGTTAGGGAGGAATCCGTTCTCCTCCAGCTGGGGTTTCCTTTTCTTGACACCTGTTCCCGAAGAAGATTGTGGGGTACTCTCATTCGCCGGCAAAGCAGCGGAAACGCGAGTCGATTTCTCTGGCATCGAAGGGGCCGGCATGTTTACCAAGGAAGCTGGCGGCGAGCTCATTCCTGATTTGGTCCTTGTTTTGGATGGTAAGGTCTTGGCAGCCATCGAGGATGTCACATCTGAACTTGACTTTTTGGGTTTCTTGAAGGTAGGGGAGGAAATAAAACATAAATTATAAAAGTAACGTTATAACAGTAAATATCTATTTTACCTAGTACTTATAGTTACTAAAAGGTTTAAAAATGAGGTGGCCCAATGGCTGAATAATTTTATAATAAAGGAAATTAAATAAAAAGTAAAAATAAACTACTAAGGGTAGATTTGATGAAGAAAGCCGACCTGGGGAAAGAGGAAAAATGTGGGAAGAATTCAATGCACAAAGGTGACATCTTCCTCCTTTCTTCTGTCTTCTATAGTAGAAGTAGTCACACACATTTTAACACAAATATAATCATATTTCGGCATTGTTGCCTTTATAAAGAAGAGAGTACAAATAACACAAACACTGGATTACTCCATTTTGAATTCAAGAAAGTAAGACGATGTCACCTTTGTGCATTGGATTATTCCCATATTTTTCCTCTTTCCCTGGGTCGGCTTTCTTCATTAAATTCACTCTTAGTATTTTATTTTTACTTTTTCTTTAGTTCTATCAATTTCCTTTATTATAAAATTATAATTATTAAAGCACACTCAGCCTACTTACCAGAGTAAGCAATTGTTACCTACTAATTATTTTACTTATGAAAGTATAAAATTATCTAAGACAGTACTAGGGACATGGAAAGAAAAGTATCAAAAGAAAAGTATTGATACTTTACTCATTATATGTATCGAAACAAAATAACAAACAAACAAAAATTTATACTAGTATCGAAATAAAATTATCAATAACAGTAGGTAACGGTATTGAAATTTTATTTGGGGAAACATGTTTGTTTAGTCTAAAAATAGAAAAAATCATGACTTAACCATATTCTAGTATAATTACTGAGAGGTATGATAGTGTATGATAAATATTATGGAAAATTTTACCATAACAGCTTTTATTAAAACAATTTTTTTTTGCCATCAATTTTGTACACACAAAAAAAAAATTCAAAATGAAAATTATAAAAATGTGTAAAAATTTTCCATAGCTCCCAATCCTATTCAGTGCAGTCTCTGAGAAATATGTGTCTTTCCTATTCTTTTCCCCAAAAGCTTGTTTCTTGTCTTGGTTGAGGAGGAAGCCACTGTTTGGTAAAACAGACGCACAGTAACCAAGAGATTGTTTCTTTTGATGTAGTTTCAATACCAGTGCGAGAGAACTCATATCAGTAAAATTATCGAAACAAAAGTATCAAGTAAAAAAGTACTAGCATCGAAAGGAAAATATTGATAGTATTAAAGTAGTGATACTTTTCTCACATCCTAAGCAGTTAGTTTCCTTGCCTAGTAAACAAACTTTATAGTTGTATATTTTTAATACTAATAGATCAGTCTAAGAAATGAAATTATTTAAAACACGTTTATTGAGATATATTTGAATAAAATATTTATTAATATAATTTGATTGGTAATTGTTTATGGTTTATCAGACCAAACAAAATGATAGTTAATGATTATTAACTTGATTTACTGTATATTTACACGAACTTTATCGTCAATTTGACAAAGGAATTTTTTTTTAATACATGTGCAGATTATTAGCCTGTATTATTTATTATACATGTACAGTAAAACCTCAGTAATTCGAAATTCTGGATTATCCGAACATACTTTTCAGAAAATGAGGAAAAAGAATTAAGTCAAATGAAACGTATTTTATTGGTTAACAAACTCAAAGTTAAAAGAAACTTGTAATAAACAGTGAAAGCTGATAAATTTGTAATATGCACATGTTGTAGTCAACACAATGTGTTTTCCTTTAACCAACAATAATTACAGTACATATCACGTGTTATACATTAGTTAAATAAATGAACATTTGATTAAACTCTTTCAACTGTAATTTAAAATTCATGACAATACTGTATCCATGTATTCTCTCGGATAATCCGAACAAGCTTCGATTCCAATTAGTTTTGATCAAAGAGGTTCTAGTGTATTTCTACCATTCCAAGCACTAATGAACGGTGTACAGATGATACTTACTAATCCAAGTGGTACGATGCTAATGTTTGGCATGTTATTGCTGAACATCTCTTTATTAACATCCACTACCTTCACAGGTTCCGGTTCATCATCACTACAAATATCAATAAGCTCATTCTCTCCGACAAACCTTGGATTTTTTCTGTAAATAAAGAAATATACATATGAAAAACTATATTAAAAAAGTAATTATATTAATAAATTAATGTTATGACAAACTTCGATGTCAGCGTGGTCTAACACACTACTCTCGCAATAGACTAGACTGCCGATAACGGGCAGATCAAGGTTCAAATCTCAATCAAGTGTACTGAGGTGTTTTTTTTCCAAAAATTGTTTCCCATTATCCCTCCACACAAATGAGGGTACACTTTCTATAAAATATAAACTTCCGCATCTCTAAACCGATTAGCGTGATTAGTAAATAAGCGTATAACCCGGACAGGTAGTAAGACGCGGTACCAAGGGTGTGCCCCTGCCCCTCCCTGCCCCCCCTCCCCCAC
>CABFWO010001659.1:43727-67070 GCA_902155825.1 Timema genevievae
CCAAACCCTTCCTTCACCTCTGACAAGACGTGTATTAATCACAACTTGTGAATGTGTGGAATGCCAGACCTCCCACCGTGGTTCGGATCCCACGTTAAACTGTAGGTCCTCCATTTCATCTCACAATCACCCTACCATTGCACGTTAGCGTAAGTGCGTATAACCCGAACGAGTAGTAAGACGCGGTGCTAATCATAATAATAATTGTCAGGACCGTCGGTATTTTGTCTTGTAACAAGTTTAAATGACCGACCACAAATCAATCAACTACAAAAGTGTATATTACTTTGGTTTCTGCGGATAGTAAAGGTCCATTAGTGTTTCATTGGCCCTGTTGCCCTCGCTGGCCTGAAATAACAAACACAAACAGTTACATATCAATTATTCTCATTAAGAAGAAAATTTAAAACAATAAATTAAAAATAAATTTAAAACTATCAAGCGCGACGAATAAACTTTGCAACAATAAATTTTACTATTCAATTCCAGCAGCTTAAAGTGCCGCGTTTCTTTAATAGGTTAGTTAAAACAATTAATTTAAAAGAACTGGTTTAAAAGCATATTATACTTTCAAATAGTATGTATTTAAAAACTTTTAGAGTTTAGAGTCTATTTCAGTTACAAACAAGCATTTTATGCTGCTTAAAAATAGTTAGAAGTTTAATGAATAAGTTACTACACTCAATATCACCTCTGAGGGAACTGCAGGTATTATGGGGAAGAGCTTCCAAACACATAATCACACCTCTATGAAAAACAGCCAATGCAAAACAAGGATAGCAACTATAAAAACCAGACTTGTAACCAAGTTTATTGATTTTATTCAGGTGAAATGAGAGAATGATAGAATATTCTTTAATTTGAAAAATGACATCTGGGCTCAAGTATCGAACCCAGAACCTTTGGCTTAGTACGCCAACGCTCTAACAACTGATCTATCTAGGAGTCGTCCCATGCCCAGGGTCATTCTTCACTGATTTTTAAGGCATAGTCTGTGATGGACATGGACAACTCCTGGATAGCAAAAGTGGTTAGAACATTGGCAATGAGACAAAAGTCCTGGGTTTGATTCCCCATGTCCAGGTGACATTTTTCAATTTAAAGAATCTGATATTTAGATGCAGCTATAAACGTCACTAACATATATAATATCGTGGCTATTTAAGCTAGAATTATAGAAGATGTTGCGCAAGCTTAAGCCAAAAAGATTTTAAAGTAGCAACATATTTAATATTTGTTTTCAAGTCTTTTACGGCCAGTGAGTTGAAGTGAAATTAATGTTTTCTGGGCTTGAGTCACGTAGAATAAATAATAACTTCCAACGTTGTTTTGTCAGTAGTCACAACAGAAGAAACATTTAACGTTATTATGTCCAGCTCAACGCAGCACAATCCTAAATACATTAGTTTCAATTTTAAATATTTATATCAAAACCGACCTTTTGCAATAGTGAATGAGAGTGAATATAAGTTTGATTTGTCGTGAGGAATATAAATGTGTGACTGTCTCATGAGCCGTTACCGAGATTATAACGAGAACATGTTATTTTTAACAGAGCTATCCATATCCACCATCTTTATTTTATAATACCAACTGGGCATGAAATGTATACAGTATATAGGAAAAATAAGAGTGTCATAGAAATGTTTGAAAAAAATAAATTACTACAGTTTTTATCCTACCTCAACAAAATCATCATCTTCATCATCATCATCCTCTTCTTCATCTTCATCAGAAGTGTGGATACCCATTTCAAGCCTTCTTTGTGTGTAGTTTTCATTTACTACATTAAATGCTGGAATTCAAACAGTTTTATTGTAAGTGTATAAAACTCATGGTTCATCAAGTAAATGGAACCCTACAAATATTATATGAACCAATGTATTGAAATTACACACCAATTGTTTTTATCTGCTTTAGTTGAAATATAACAATATATTTACCCTTTTAAAGATTGAACCACAAACTTTCGGCTCATAGTTAAGTGGGTTTTTTTAAGCACTGCATCTTAATACCCGTTCAAGTTTTACATTATTATTATTATCACCGCGTCTTACTATCCGTTCCGGTTATACGCACTTACGCTAATGTGTAATGATAGGGTGATTGTGAGATGAAATGGAGGACCTACAGTTTAACGTGTGATCCGAACCACGGTGGAGGTCTGGTATTCCTCACATTCACAAGTTGAGATTAATACACGTCTTGTCAGAGGTGAAGGAAGGGTTTGGTAGTCAGATAAATCTGTGCCGGGACCGAGGATTGAACCACGGACCCCCAGCACCTTACCCTATGACCACCAGGTCACTGACAGGTTTTACACTTGTGTACTAATTATGCTAAAGTTTTTAGGGGTTAGAAAAGTTATATTTACAGAGAGTGTACCCACATTTGTGGGGAGGCGAAGTGGAAAACCATTAGGTAAAAACACCCTCAGTACACCCGATTGAGATTCGTCATCAGCAGTCTTAGTCTACTGCGAGAGTAGCGTGTTAGACTATGCGGCCGCCGAAACAAGTAATGACTCTTAATACAGCATTCATCCATGTTGCAGTAATTTGGATTATAATGAGAAAACTACATCGCTTGACACGTTATAATTTGTGTGAAGTAAACTTATTGGCAAGAACTAAAACAATAGTTTAGCAACAAAGGTGATTTTGCTTTAATAGGTATGGGCTAGTAAACATTTTCCCAAAACTATATATGTATTTATTTTTTAATCCAACTATTGTTTTTAGGTTATTTTTATCATTAGAAATATAAAAGTGTATTTTAGTCTTCAAAGGGATCCATAGTTTACCTGTATTCACCATCACCCTGAAAGGACGTCTTTTCTTCTTCGAGTAGTCTCTGTACTTATTTTGCAGATAGTCTGCCATTGCATCTATATCCACATGAGTGAAAATGTCTTTGTGATCTTCCAAATACTGTAAATAATATGTTTTAAAAGTATAAAAGTGTAAAAATCTTAGGTTTACCAATAAGGTTTATTGGTCTCCTAAATAATCAGTGGTGTAAGAGCAAGACGGGTCAGACATAATTATATATTTTGTGGGTTTTTTTTTAGAAAAAAAAGCTTCCCCTTTACACAAAAGATGGGTAATGTGCAACATAAAATAATAAACGGTAGAAGTTTCTCAACTGCAAATAAAGCAATTATTAAGCTAGAAGTTTTTTTATAAAATACAAATTTTCAGCACATTCTATAAATGAATGAGCACAGCTAAAAACTGTCAGAGATAGTAAAATGGGAACCAAAATGTCATTTTTTTTTTCGTGTCAACTATATTACCGGATATTTGTTTTAGCATGTGTCTTACTAGTTAGTCCCTTTGGGTTATACGCTTATGAAATAATGGTTTTAGGGATTAGGAAGGTTATATTTATAGGAAGTGTACCTGCATTTGTGTGGAAAGAGTGAAAAACAATTTTGGTAAAAAAAAAACTCGGTACACCCGAACGAGATTTGAACCTCGGTCTCCCCGTCCTCGGCAGTCAAGCTCAACACGACTAGCGTGTTAGCTAACTATGCTACCGAGGCGGGTTTATATCTTTACTTGTTGTTCTTGCTTTGTAGCCAATGTTCCATTTCCAAAATAAAGTAAGTTAATGAATTGTAAAAAAAAATTACTTTCTCATTTGATTATTAGTGTCACCTTATAATAATTAATGTAGGCCTATTTCTATTTTACAACGCAATCAGAAAATGGGCATATTATATTAAAACAAAGTTAAATGTTATGTGAGAATTTAAAAAAAAAACCATACTGAAAATTATTTCCACTCGGATTCCAAGTTAACCGGCTATTCCGTCATCAGGACCAGAATGCCACCACTTTAGGCATGATAGTTCGCGACTCCGATGTAATTTAAATAAATAGAATGGAATGAAGTTATGACCCATTATGATGCCGAAAATGATACATTTGAAGTTTTTGTAGAGTTGATGATGTTTCTGTTACCAGATCATTGGCAGATTTAGACATTGATGAATCAGTCAACCAAGATATACTTACACCGTCATGACATAGACGAAGATGAGAATGACGAGAAACCTTTTATAGCATTGATTTTTATTTTAGTTATTATTATTATTATTATTATTATTATTATTATTATTATTATTATTATTATTATTATTATTATTATTAATTGTACTGGTAGGCCCTTATGTATTATTGTTGTGTTCAAACCTTCCAAATATATTAAAAATTCAATTTAAAAAAAATCGGGATAGATTAATACATTTAGTTATTTCTATTCAAAGTTGTTGCATATATGGTGACAAGAAATATTGACCAATAAGATGGAAGGGTCAAGAACATTTACGGTTTGGTAAAATTATATATATAAAATTATATATATAAAATTATATATATATAATTATATATATAATTATATAATATATAATTTTATATATATAATTTTATATATATATATAATTATATATATAATTATATATATATATATATATAACTAGAGACTTAGGCCTATGTAAATAGTAAATACAAAAAAATTAAGCTATTCAACTGTATTTGAAACCATCTGGGCCTAATTAATAATTTAGAAAATATTTGCTCGACTCAAGTTCTCAAGAATCGCAAGACGCAAAAGTCTACTCCAAACACGCATTAAAAATCTTACTTATTTTCCAAAGCGAACTCAAATTTTTCAAATGGGATATTATTTATTTCTTTTACTCCAAACAAGTCTTTTAGTAACCAACATTAATCAAACTATCCAAGGCGCGACCTTGGAAAGCGCGCGATTTCAAACCAAGATTGCAATCTATATCAACAGACGTGAGTACATCTATGTTTTCAACACCTTGGGTTGGCCTCTCAAATAAAAAATTCTTCAATTTGGGATAGAAGAAATAAAGAAGCTCTTCATGTACTTGAACCCAAGATGGTTTATTGAGAAAGTGGGTCTTCTGTTAGCAGAGTGGGCAGAATACAAAATTTGGTTTCCTTAACTGACTTTGAATCAGACGTTTAAAAAGATTCATAGTGAAAAGTATTCAGCAAGATTCCACAATTTGTTCCAGATTCTCATATTTTGTGCTGTTCTACCAGTGAGAGGGGCCTCAGCCGCCATAACAGTCTCAAGACGGCTTATAGGAACTTTCTCAAGATTGAGACATTGGAGGATTTGCATGTTTGACCGAACAACTTTGATTGAAGAAATGCAGAACTACACAAAAACATAAAAGTAACTTACGTACTTACTTTTTAAAAATTGTTTATATTGTTCATAATCATGAATATAAAATAGTGACGAACAAACATTTTATTTTGGCTAGTATCTTCAGACTTAAAATTTCATGACCTGAACTATCACACAGTGGATTATTTAACCTGCTATGTAAACACCAAATTATTAACCAATCAAGTAGACTAATTTTTAAACAAAAGCTATAGAACTGGCAAATTAAAAAACCTTAATAGGCCTACACTAAAAATATCTACTAGGCTAAATTATATTTAATCATATGGCACTCGTTCAATTAAAATGATATTTTATGTGGTCATAGATTTTTTTAATTAGTTAACTAAGCTTAACCGGAAGTTACAATATAATTTTGGATGGAATAGGGCCTGGGCTAATACATATTAGAGACTGGTTATTTCCAAGCAAAGTTGTCATGCGAGTATTCCGAGAGAGACATTTTAGTTAATTATTTAATCAATCAAACTGATTTAATGGCTGACTTTTTTAGTGTCTTATGTCATTCATTATGCCATAGGGTAGTTTGGGTTCTTTTAAAGTTTTTCATAAGAAACCAAAACGTTCTCTAGCTGTAGAGTTTAACATCTCACGATCTAGGCCTTTCCTGTAAAATAGATGAGTCAAGCAAATATTTTCTACAATGTGAATTAAATAGGTCAGTTGGCGTTTTTTATAAGTGTTTGGTGAGAAATTGTAAATAAAAGAATGTATTTAATAAGAAAGTGTAAATGTTCTTGGCCCTTTCTGACATTCACACAAAGAGCACTAACACCTGTTTAAATAGTTGAGATAGAATTATTAGAAGTGGAAAAAAAAAATAGTTTGTAAAGGGTGGTAGCAAGAAGGGGTTGGGGGCGAATTAGTATTTGATGGAACCAGACCATAAGTCAACTAGACTACCTCAGTTAATTCACAATATATGATTCAACATTTAAATACATTTAGCCTTATCAAAGACAACAATGTAAATAATGAATTACTCACCTGTTGTATGCGAGGTAACAAGAGGCTATCACTGAAATAAGGGTAACTTTTTTTGGGTTTTTTGGTAAGAAAACCAGAAGGTTTCTTTCTTGAACTCATGCTTGGACCTTGGATAGGTATTATTTCTGTGGAACTGCTCATTCCTGTTACAATTCTTCCTATCTTGTTCATTTATGAAGTATGACGTTTAAAATAATGACACTAATATCAGGAACCACCAGTGACGCCAATGGTAAGGGCAAATACCGCCAAAGTACTTATGAACTTAAAGATTATGGCTACGAGTATGAAATCATTGTAAGAGATATGAATCGCCAAAACTGTTTATGATCACTTGACGAGAGTATATATAACTATTAAAGCACATGAAATTAACATTAATTTTTCACAATGTGTAGTAAGAGTTTAATAGTAATAAGATACACATCAAGTTAACACGAAGACACACGAAGAGTAATTCTTATTTTCAGAAGCGCCAAGAGTTACTTACAAAATAAATTGTCATGGAAGAGGCTATAACTAAGTTCTACAGGGAGATGTACTGTGTCCATGCAGTTTATGCTTGTGTTGAATTAGAAAGAAAGATATAAATATGTTTTAATTATAAGGTTGTCTAAAAGATCACGATATTAAACATAATATTAACTCCAATAAAAATACATTCACACATAATGATAGAAATATGGTCTATAAATTCTTTCAACCACGTATTGTATTAAGTTAAACCTTATATGAGTTAGGAAGAATTATTTCAAGCATTACATTGTATTGAATGAATTTAAGGTATTCAAAATAAAAAAGTATTGACGAGTCTAACATCATATTTTATAAAGCTTTCTTAAATTAGAAAATATACTTATTACGTATAAGATTTAAATAATTATGTAAGTTTTTAGGCATAATTTAAAATATTTTATTTTTGGATTACAAATAGTTTTCTAGGGGTTTTAATATGTAAAAAATTATATTTGATAATGCTTAATGAATTGAATAAAATAATAATAACTGAAGTGTTCAATTGGCAACACTGGGAAGGACCTTCAGGAGATGGATGATCTGTGACGAAGGTGAATCATGAGCAGTGTCGAACTTTGAGGCATACAAACACAATGAACTACAATTAAAAAGTGCTAACTTATGAATTATTTTAAACAAAGTGTGCACTATTATTTGCAGCACAAATATGAGTCATAATATTAAAATAAATTTCACATTAGTACAACGCTATGCTATGTGTTAGTTTGTAAAAAAAAAAGTTCCTGTTTTGAAATTAAGGGCTTAGGGTGTATCTATGTGAAGGCTTTGATGATATTATACTGTAACAATGAAACTAGTACCGTAAATAATATTATGTAAGCTACCTATTTTCTTTTGTGGAAAGCCAAAGTAGTTTGAGAGTTCATTATGCTTGATATAGCGATTGTGTGTGTAAAGTCAGATAACACTTTAGGTGGGCATATCAGAGAGTGGCTAAGGTTATTGGGTAGGTAGGAATATAGGATTAGTCATTAGAAGTAGATTGATGTGACTGGGGAACTTAATCAAAACCAAATGGGAATCAATATAATGATACTATCCATGGCAATAGTATCATGAACAATCTGTCTAAGATTTGTACCAAAACCAAGAATTGATGAGAATGAAAGGCTTATGCAATTTTACCTAGTAATGGTGAGTTTTAAGAAAGACGTTTTGGAAGTGTAAGTTGTGTGTGTGTGTGTTTAAAATTTGGAATAATTATAGTATAGCCTAATTGTGAGTAATATTTATTAAATTAAACATTATTTTGGGCTATAGACACCGTGTTTCGTAGTTGAAGGTGACAGAATTACGAATCTTTAAAAGGTTGACAGCTGTTAGTTAACATACATAAACAATTTAGATGTGAACAAAATAGTATGATTTAAATTAATATTGTTTTCAAAAAGTAATACTGGTTGTGATATGCATCAATCAATTAATAAGGAATTAGGTTTACATAACTTGAGTCACTTAACTGATTTGATTGAAATACTGTGGATTTCCAGAGGGTAGAGGATTGCAGTTTGAAGATGGATAACTTAAAAGAGAGGTTGTAGGGGGAATGCAAGCATTGTAATAAATTATTTGAAAACTGAAAACTCATGTTGCTACTATGTAGAAAATAAAATCATTACAATCATTGTACCTATTTAAATTCTCAGTACGTTTAATTAATAGTCCAGAAATAAATAATACAATAATGCATAAGAAAGTATTTTATGATCTTTTGATTACTTTGTAAATGGGTTTTATGTTTAGTAAATAAAATAGGACCTATTTATATAATGCCAAATTTTAGTGACTTTCAACCAATGTCGTTGGTTGAAAGTAAGCTTCCTATAAAATCAGGATTTATGTCAAAAGGTTGCTTAGCAGGTTTAAACTACCAAAATGATTTATCAAGACAGGAGAGTTATTTGCTACTATGGATGTTTTCAGTAAAATCTGCAAGTTGTTTCCTATAAATAAATCTACGGCAGTAATATATATATATAAAGAATTTAGTTTTGGATGTGAAGGATATGGATTTGAATAATCTCGGTTCATGACGATAAAATGATATACGAATATGAAGAATTAGGATAAAAGGTATCCTGCTTCAAACGTCGGTGAAAGTATATTTATAAACGCCCTACGGATTTTAAGGACACCAACTTTGATTACATATTAATCCTAAATAAAATATCTAATAGAATAGAACAGTAGAACACATACAGCCAATGTCTTATATTACTCGTTGAAATTATTAATTTTTTGATCTGCTATGTATGAATATATATTTAGGATTTATATAAATCTTTTCTAAATACTATTATACATTTTCGAATGAACCTACAGAAAATAATTATTTTAATAGAGACCCCTGGCGGTTACTAGTTCAACTATTTGATCAAATTCTGCCAGCACTTTGCACCTTTTTAAATTGTCTCTGGTTGATCGATGGGTTTGGATCATTTACTTTATCTATGATCATAGACAAATAAATAATAAGTTATTATGTAAATATTAAGCCATAATCAATACTCTCTCTACTATGTTCACAATCCACTATTTTTACTAACTTTAAGGCAGCGGCCTATAAATGAGTAAAAACTAGATGTAATAAAATGTCAAAATGTGTTTCGAACATGTCACTATTCTATTTGTTTATGCTCTTTTGTATCAATAATTATTTATGAAACCTTTGTGTATCACCCAAGAAAGTTCTATGTTTTATTAATATAATATAGTACATTATTTTATTTCGCCTAAATTAAATAACGATGGAAGAGTACTTTGATGAGGAAAGAGGCTGGGAAGGAGAAATTGCGGATGGTGAGGTAAGGACTCGTCGATAAATAGGGTTTTTTTTTTCGGGATTTTATTTAGATATACATCTTTTTTACCCGTGATAGTAGGCCTCCCAATATGGCATCAAAAATATTCTACTTCACAATAGTTAATAATTTTACTTTTGTAAACTGCCTCATCCAAACAAAACCTAACCTTATGTGCATATCTTGAACTACCTATAATATTTTATTCACGAACACACCATTAAAAAAATGCCATGAGCTGTATCCGAATAGTCTACTTCACGAGCCGTCGACCCTTGACGTTCACTTGATAGTTGCATTGGCAATCATGTGATCAAGTGTAGATTTATCCAAATAGTCGCGAAGTGTGCCGATGCACACACCCTTGATGTGGTTTTTGACTGGCAATTGTTTATTTTTTCGTCTGTTAAAGACAGAGTGATCTGTAATAACAGGCTGATAGATGGCGTTTATAATAGTCTCTAAGCTCATTGGTAGCACGCAGCACTGCGGACTCAAGGGTGTGTGAAGGATAGTTTGCCGTCCAAATAGTCTATTGCAGTCTTTGATCTCAAGTGTGTGAAAAGTGTACATTCATCAAGTCTGTTTCAAGCCAAGTGTACTTGACTATTCGGATACAGCCTAAGTGTGAGCCCACAAGTGAGCTATAAGGACCATATTGCCAATATTTGAGGATAGAGTGTTGTCATGTGGGCAGCACAACGAACCCTCCAGCCATCAATCCCTATTTTATAAACCGGAGCTGCTACTTTATTACTAGGTTAGTTTCTCATTTGTCCTCACAAGGTTTATTTTGACTTCGTTCCAGACCCACTGCTTCATAGATAAATTTTGGAAGCATTGGGGACTGAACCCGAGACTTCTAGACCTGTAGCCAGGAACTCTGAACACAGAGGCGGTCACACCATTTTTAATATTCCCGCTAATCTTTCATTAAATCAGCTATAATGTCATTAAATAAATAAATTGGTCTCGGATAAGGATAGAGTCTGGGTTGAAAGATAGGCTTGGCACCAAATGTCCAGATTTCCATCAACTTTTTTTTTTCCCCCCTAACACAGTTAGATGGGGGAGAGGAGTCTGTGGAAAATCCACAAGAAGTGCTCTGCGAATGTCTGGAAAAATTCAGCACCCCAGATTACATCATGGAACCAGGGATATTCACACAATTGAAAAGGTTAGAAAGTTTTTACACTAATCTAGTATTACACTGTGAACCAAAATTAATTATTTTAACTAGACCTAGTAATAAAATTACACCTGGACACGGGAATCGAACCTGGGGCTGAGCGTCCATCACATACTCTACCTTAAAATATGAGTGAAGAAATGACCCTGGGCACGGGACGATACCTGGAGCGCTAAGCTAAGGGTCCAGGGTTTGATTTCTTGTGTCCAGGTGTCATTTTTCAACTAATTTAAGTGGCACTTAAATGATTCAAAATTTAATATTACTAGACTAGACTTAAAATATAGCCTATTACAAGTAACTTAAGCTAATCTTTTTTTAGCACCGCGTCTTACTACCCGTTCGGGTTATACGCTTATGTACTAGTTACGATAACGGATTTAGGGATTAGGAAGGTTATATTTAGAGGAAGTATACCCAAATTTGCATGTAGGGAGAGTGGAAAACCATTTTGGAAAAACTACCCTTAGTACACCCGACTGAGAATCGAACCCTGATCACTTTGTCATCAGCAATCTAATATACTATGAGAGCGACAACTTATACCATGCGGCCACTGAAGCGCGTTTCTAAATGTTCATGTTTTTGTAGGTACTTCCAGGCTGGAGGTAACCCAGAGACAGTCATTGAACTGTTATCTCACAATTACAGCGCTGTGGCTCAAATGGCGAACCTCCTGGCAGAATGGCTTATTTTGGGAGGTAAGGACGTAAACAATATCACCATCATCATCACTATCACTATTATTAAAGTTGTATTTAACTTGCTGTATGGCCAAGAGATATAGAAACAAATTGTTCAGTCAGCAAAGACCCACCCAGAGTTTTAGTGATATTAAAAGAAGAAGAAGAACTGTCTTGACGCTTGGCATATATTTTGTTAGTTCTCTTATAGTTCTTTTTTACTTAAATCCGCACCCCATTAATAGGAAAGAACACATTCTGATGAACTTTGAGTGAATTGAGAAACATATTATTATGTATCTTAAAAAGACACATTTTGTAAAGTCTGTTCAGCGTAGGAATTGTTTTCTGAAAGGCCTTTTTCTCTACCATAAATCTATTATAAAGTGGGATATTGGTAGGAAAAAAGACCTTTCAGAGAGTAATTCCTATCGTGAATGGAGTTTATTTTCGATTAGCGTCCGCTTCAGAATAAAAAAAAAGTGGATTTCGCACACCCTGAGCACAAACCATTCATCTAATGTAATTTTTAATATTTGAATATAAGTTTGTTGTACCATGGCTGGATATATTTGAATAAACTTGATTTATTACATGATGGAGATTTATGTCTTCTTGTAAAAAAAAAATTACAATTTACACTATCTTTCAAACATTTTTCCTTGATGAAATAGGCGTGAAGGTGACAGATGTGCAAGCAATGGTGGAAAACCATTTGAAAGAAATGATTGTCAAGACGTTTGATCCAAAGAAAGCTGACACCATATTTACAGAGGAGGGAGAGGTAATTTTGATGTATCAAGTTTACTTAAAATCATTTTCGTTCTATTCGA
Organism: Timema genevievae; assembly: GCA_902155825.1. Taxonomy (NCBI): domain Eukaryota; kingdom Metazoa; phylum Arthropoda; class Insecta; order Phasmatodea; family Timematidae; genus Timema; species Timema genevievae. Next base: position 55,987 of record CABFWO010001659.1, read on the forward strand.
TAAATTGTTTATATTTATTTGTTGATTATTTTATGTACAAGCTTTTCTTTAAAAAAAAAATTGTCATTTTTTTGGGACCAAAAACTAAATAAAATCAGATATATCTTGATCATTAACATCAATGATTGGTTATTCATACTGGCTTTGTGGTAAATTAGTCAGTGCACCTGGCTATGAGCCTAGGGGTCCTGGGTTCGATTCCTGACTGATAACTTGGGTATTTTTCCTTCAAGGGGAATGATCCCAACGATCGACAGGTTTTGGTTAACCAGGCTTAAGTTAGGTAAAGACTCATACGGGCTTCACACCTTCATAATAACTACTGTATCATCACATCATCTCGTGGTTACAATGTGTAGACAACCCCCTATGGTGTACCCTGGGCAATGCTTTGTGACACCAAAGCTACAAATAGTCTATATCCAGATGATACAAATCAGATGCCATGTCCCTCTCGGTCAAATATGCCATATGATAAAATAAATTGTTATTCCTAATAGTTATTTTTTCTCGCTAGACTCCGGCGTGGTTGACTGAGATGATTGAGCACCCAACTTGGCGGTCCCTCATATATCGTCTAGCCGAGGAGTATCCTGATTGTCTCATGCTCAACTTCACTATCAAGGTAGTTAATCGTGTCAACCTCGGTAGTTTTGGGGTAAAGTGCTCGCCTCAGGACTTGATGTTTGTGGGTTCAAACCCAGCTGGGGTCGACGGATTATTCTAGGGCTATAAAAAATCCGTAACACAACTCCCTTCGAAGGGGAAGTAAATCCGTCGGTCCCGTGTCGATTGTGGCGTGTAAAAGAACGCTGGAAGGTAAGTGAAAATACCTTTCCTCGAAAGGCTCTTTTGCTCTCGCTCATAGAAATTCTAGTGTGCTGTTATAATCAGTCGGTACAGAAAGTGCACGTTAAATACCTCAAATAAATAATAATAAATACATCACTAATCATAACTGTTTTATATGTAGCCTACATTTCAAGGATTTCAACAGGGACTTACTTGTAAATGTTCCAAAACAACTGTAAGCTAGTTATTTAATGGATAACTTACAATACTATGAGTGCAATCTACTTTGGTCACTAACACAAATATTAATTTAATGTTGAAAAATTATCTTATGACTGGGTATTTCTTATCAAAACATGTAGCTATGGTACTTTTGCACAGCTCATTTCCGACGCGGGCTATCAAGGGGAAATCACCAGCATCTCGACTGCCGCTCAACAGATTGAGGTGTTCTCGAGGGTGTTGAAGACAGCGATATCAGGTTTCCTACAGAACAGCGACGATTGGCAGAATAATATCCAGGAATGTGCTGTGAGTTATTTTTAAAAAAATATTGTATTGGCTTTAAAAAACCTAAAGTGTTAATTCTACCAATTATATTTTATGAACATGTTTGTTTTCTAAACGGCTTTGAAAACAATCTATCGTATAAATTTAGCTCTTTAAAGAAAACCTCTTTTTAGTATGTCTTTTGTGTTTATCGCTCTCTGTCGAAACTAAATCGTTATCTTTACCTTCAAATCCCCATTTTTGAATATGATTTTAAAAAAATATGATAAGCATAAGATATATAATAATCTTATTTCTTACCCACTTTGGTGGCTGCATGGTCTAACGTACGACTCTCGCAGTAGACTAGACAGCCGATGATGAGATCTAGGTTCAAATCTCTGTCATGTTTACTAAGAGTGGATTTTCCAAAATGGTTTTCCACTATCTTTCCATGAAAATGCGGGTACACTTATATTAAAATTTAGAGCTATTCCTGTTTTCAAAAAATTTCTCAAGCTCTATTAATTTTTATTCCAATATCTATCTAGATTTGAAATTAACGATTCATTAAAAACAAAATTAAAATGTATTTTTGTTGTATTTATTTTTTCCTCTCAGAAAATGGTGTGTCATGGCCAACATACGTACGTGTATAGTCAGGTGCTTCTTCAAGTTCTGTCTCACGAACCTAAAGGAGGAGCGACAATGAAGCGACTCTCGCAAGAGATCACCAAATGTGCTCAACTAAAGTGAGTGTATCTTAGAGGTATAAAAGATGATCCTCACATTAACTTGCCAACCTCATTAGTCTTGGGGTAAAGTGCTCGCCTCGGGACTCGTCGTTTGTGTGTTCAAACACAGCCGGCGTTGACGGATTTTTCTTGAGCAATAAAAATCTGTAACAAAACTTCCTATGGTAGGGAAGTAAAGTAGTCAGTCACCTGCCGTGTGAAAGAATCGTGGAAGGTGTGTTAAAATACCTTTCCCAGCAAAATCGATAGGTCTTTTCGCTCTCGCTCATAGAAATTCTCACATGCTGATATAATTAGTTGGTTCAGAAAGTGCACGTTAAATTCCTCAATTAAATAAATACACATCACTTTATAGTGTCTATTCCATGTTTGGTTTAGCACGAGTCTTTACACATGTCTGCACATTGACGATATCATATGTTAAGTATCTGAACTTTCTAGCTCCACAGTTGTGTCTGTATTAATTTGTACTCCCTGATGAAAATGGTTGTATTTTGAATATTACTGGTTTACCTTGTAGTTTCATTAATTCAACAACTTATCATGTTTTCCCCATGGGGTTACTTGGGAGGGTATAAATAATGCTTCTACATATGAACAAACTATTTCCAAAAGTTTGTCTCACTAACCATGTTAAAAAAATTAGAAAATTATATTGCTTGTAAAACTATTTAGTCTGCAAGAAACATCACATTCAATCCCGTTGACACTGTACAGGTTGTCATTCAAACGTCCCTGGTCTTATATGAAACAAAAGTACCATTGCCGCCACAGTGAAAAGTCGAAACTATCATTTCCAATTATATGTAAAAAATGGCACGGACTCGGGGTGCCTCAAGCTTTGAAACTTCGACTTGGCTTGGAGACAAATATCATCATCATCATCATCATCATTTATTACCGGTGTTATATACATTACAAATTAATATTCATATGGAAAAAATCTGAAATAAACAAGTAAGTAAGTGTGATAATAACTTGATTTAACAGAATACATATTCTATTGAACAATTTGTTCAATAAAAAAATTACAAAGTAATTTTAGTACAAAAAGTTATATAAATAACCAAAATATATATATTTTTTCCAAGCATAAAACCACTATCAAAAAAATTCAAACTTCAATTCGGCTCTTAGAATATGTTATATACTCGATTAGAGTTCGCTTCAAATCGAAAAAAAAATAATGACTTAGCACACCCTTAATACAGACACTATCAATTGAAATCATTGCACTGACCTGCATCGGTGGCCTCATGGTTTAAGGCGTCACCCTCGCAGTAGACTAGACTGCCGATGACGGTGAGATAGAGGTTCATATCTTGGTCAGATGTACTGAGGTTGGTTTTCCCAAAATGGTTTTCCTCTCTTATTCCACTAAAATGCGGGTACACTTCTTCTAAATATAACTTTTATTTATTTATTTAGCACCGCGTCTTACTACCCTTTCGGGTTATACGCTTAAGTACTAATTACACTAATTGATTAGGAATTGGGAAGGTTGAATTTAGAGGAAGTGCACCCGCATTTGCGTGGAGGGAGAGTGGAAAACCATTTAGGAAAAACCACCCCCAGTTCACCCGACCGAGATTCGAAGCTCGATCTCCCCGTCCTCGGCGGTCTGGCTCAACACGACTGGCGCGTTAGCCAACTACGCCACCGAGGCGGGTAATATAACTTTACTCATCCCTAAAACCGTCAACGTAATTAGTACATAATCGTTTAATCTGAACAGATAGTAAGACGCAGTGATAAAAAACTACATTGCACCGGTATTGCGTTGACTATTGCACGTAGGACTTTTGAAAATACATTGAACATTATTAACATCACCATACTGTGATGTAAACCAGTGTTACCGAATGAACAAAACACAAACACAAAATTACCTCAAAAAGCGATTTGTTTAGTTAATTTACTTAGTTAACTAACCCATCTGGTGTCTCCAAAAGATAGAAAATTTTTAATTTTGCCAAGATCGATCTTCATAAAAGGGTGCTTAACTGTACTGTCTATTTTTTAAGTTTGTTTTATTTGATGATTTATGTTGGGGTTTTTTTTCAGTCATCACGATGTGACTCCTATAACAATGGCCCTGAATGGAGCGGCCAAATATCCTCAGGCTTGTCAAGCCCTAACTTCCATGCTGTCAAGAAATACCCTCAACCCTGCCGATATCACCGTCTTGTACAGGAACTATAATAGTCCCGAGCCACCACCCATAGATCTTGTCCGAACACCACAGTTCTTGGGTGAGATGCAGTGATTCGTTTGAAAGTAATCTTTTCACTAGCTTTGCAAAGAAAAAAAACCAAAAGCCAAAGGCCAATTCAAGGATTTTTTTAAAAAACATCTAACTTTTTGATAGTGTCAGACACCTTAGCTCAGTCGGTAGCATGTCTTTTTACCAAACTAAGGGTCCCGGATTCGATTCCCAACATGGCCAAAAAATTTATCATTCATGAATTACATGATGAACAGTGATGAATTAACGGCCGGGGACTGGATGTTGTGTCTTTCCTAGTCTTAAATTAGATAATAAGGCATATGAAGCTACGACATGTCTAGCAAGACGGTAGTGGAAAATATTTGGCTTAAATAAAAAAACTTACCACAGGCTGGAAACAGGAATGGATGTAACTAAAAAAGTAACTTTGTGATAATATAAATATAAGAAAAAGTTTTGTAATGAAAATCTTGAGCTATAATATCAGACTTTTTTTTTTGCACATAATTTTTTTTACCCATCTTGGCTCTTCGCATTTAATTACACTACTGTAGGTATGAACAATATATTAAATTATATAAATATTTTCAAAATAAATAGTAAAATCACAGTTTTAGCAACTTTAGCTCTACCGCGAGCGAATTTTGTCAGGATTGGCTAATGGGCTATATGAGTGCAGGTAAGGGTGGGAAAAAATAAGTTGTGTTTATTTAAGCTGGTTTAATATTATAGAAACCCGCTTCGGTGGCTGCACAGTCTTAACGCGTACCCATACAATCATTCAGAGCACTTTAAATACCACAAATAAATAGATTAAAAAGTAAAGGGTAACAACAAAACAACCACTATATCAGATACTACACCAGAAGTGATTTTGTATTTCACTATTAATTCAACATTATATTCTTTTTCTAGAGTTGTTGGTGGATTCACTGTTCAAGCCGGGGATAAAACTCAACCCCGAGCACAAATACAAGTACATCCACCTGCTGGCTTACGCGTCCAGTGTGTTTGAAACTTCGGGCAAGAAAGGACAGAACAAGAGTCTAAACAAGGAAGAGTTGAAATCTACGATACAGGCCATAGAGAAAGTTCACAGTATATGCAACCTGAACAAAGGATCTTCTGAGCTGGTGGCCGATTTGACCACACTTTATCACTGTATCAGGTGGGTGGAATATTGGTTGTGAGATATCGAGTAAATAAGAATGTTATCATATTTACGCGGAGACTTTTTAATATGTACATATTTATGTTGAAAATTGAGCCATGTGTTGTTTAGTAGCTATATGTCCTCTAAATCCTTGAATACTCAAGATTCAAAAAGAGGTTTTCCTTAAAGAGAGGATTTAAAAATGATTTTCCTAACAGTATTAATAATCTTTTTGTTGTTTTACAGAGTTTTTAAGACTGTACACTTTTATTGAACTCTTCACAAATAATTATAATTTAGCCTTAAAATTAGATTCGAGCATGTAATGAGGATGGACGGGGAGAGGATTCCAAGAAGATTAATGGATATGAAGTATGTAGGGAAGACCCCCCAAGGAAGAGATGGGAGGAACAGATAGCAAGTGTGCAAGTGAGAGGATGAGAATGCAGGAGGAAGAATGATGAAAATACAGAGGGAAATGGAGGCATTTTACTAAACAGACCTGGCCACAGGCTAAAAACAGTTCATGATGATAATGATTCAATTTGAAAGCATTCCATTCAAAAAACTTAAATCTTTGATTTTTTTTTTTAAATCTTCCCATAGCATGATATTTTATTCAAAATCAATCCAAGTTAAAAAGCAAAGACTTGAGTTCGATTTGTAATTGAAAATCTTAAGAGCTACACTGGAATAGGAGATAACACCTGAATGTCAATGCTGTTAGGTTTCCCGTGGTGAGTGTGGGGGTTGTTAGATGGGTGGAGAGCACGGTGATGGAACCCAGCTACTTCAAACTCTGCACCGAACACACCCCGATCCACCTGGCACTGTTGGACGAGGTGGTCACCTGTCATGTGCTCCTGCACAACAAGGTGCTGCAACTACTCATACAACTCTTTGAATCCAAACAGGATGAACTTGAGATTCTTGTACAGGTAAAGTTTCAATGCAAAAGACCCTCACCTTATCTTACCTTTTTATTTTTTTATATCCATTACTGTTTCCCTATCCGACACCTTAGTTCCGTCGGTAGTCTGTCTGCCTACTGAGCTAAGGGTCCCGGTTTCGATTCCCGGCATCGCCAAAACATTTATCTTCGGTGAAATGTGGGCTTACCCTTTCACAGTGATGAATTAACGGTCGGGGACTGGATGTTGTGCCTGTCCTAGTCTTAAGTTAGATTATATGGCATATGAAGCTACGAAAGGCCTAGAAAGCCGTTAGTGGAAAATATATGGCTTGAATAAAAAACTGACCCAGACTGGAAACACTAATGGTTGTAAAAAAACTACTGTTTTCAGAATGTGGCCAGGGCCGGTTTTTTATTCAAGACATATATTTTTCACTACCGGCTTGCTAGGCCTGTAGTTGCTTCATATGCCTTATAAGACTAGGATAAACACAACATCCAGTACCCGTCCGTTAATTCATCAATGTGAAAGGGTAAACTCAAATTTCAACAGTTAAAAAATTTTCGGCCATGGCGGGGATCAAACCTGGGACCCTTATCTCCGTAGACAGACACGCAACGGACTGAGCTAAGGTGTTGTATTTAATAAACAGACAAAGAATTTAAATACAATTGTGCGCCTTTCCACTGTCATTGTGGTAACAGAGTTTACAGTTTTTAAATAACAGTCTTCCTATGAAAGATCAAACTTTAAAAAGAGGTGATGTGTATTGGTTAAAGTAGAGGAGTAATCGTGATGTTTGTGATAGCTTGAGATGAGAAAGATGCTGCTGGACCGTATGGTGAATCTCTTGAGTCGAGGGTGTGTCGTCCCAGTCGTCAAGTACATCAAGCAGTGTTGGCTGCGAGGCGACACCGACATCTCCCTCATACGCTACTTTGTTACTGAGGTAGGTTTCGTAACACGCTCATTCGTACATTAATCACATTACAAGAGTTGGGTTGAAACCACTATTTTATAAATTTAAATATTCATTTTACTTTTAAATGTTATCTTTTTCTTTTTGTTATACTGCATTCATTATAACGTTAATAGATTCAGTTAAAAGTTAAATCAGTGGTTTAGGGCAGTGATTTCAAACCTCCTTTTCAGCTGACGCCCTTCTTGGTAGATCATCAAATTTCCAGCCCCGACTACCCCCCGCTCTCTTTATCCCTTCTACTATATTTTTTGGGATAGGTATAATATAAAAATAAATCTCTAGCTTTAGTTTTATATCATAGTCACTTCTTTATTTAATACAAAAAACAATGTAACACATAGTTTTAACCTAAAATAAATTAGTGTAATGATGGCTGACATTGTTTTGTTTTTACTATTCCTCGAATGTTGGATTTGATGTTTGACAGAGCGCGCCGCAAATCACTTTCCGCTTCAAGTCGACACAAAGCTGTTTATTTTTTATGAGAGTCGTAGAGTTGAAAATTCGGTGGTGTTGCACGTGGTTGCATTGGTAACTGAGAGGAAGCCTAGAGGGAGGGTGGACCTGAGGCTTGCGAGCTTAAAAATAAACACGTGCATGCTTACGAGTGTCTTACATTCAGCTGGTCACCTAATAGTGGACAGAGGGGGTGGGGGGAGGAGCGAGGGGGGTATGAAACGATTACTAAATAACGCTAAAAATCAATCTAAGAATTTAATACATATTTTTCATCTCGATCCCTTTTCCTGAAGTAAGTAAGATAATATTTTTTTCTTGCGGTATTGTCAACACTGCCTTACTTGTAAACTACTTGTTATTTTTTTTATCAGGTTTTGGAAACAATTGCTCCTCCTTATACTCCGGAGTTTGTGCAGTTATTTTTGCCCATGGTGGAAAATGATGAGATCACGGGGACAATGAGAGGAGATGGAGAAAATGACACAGTCTCCGAATTCATTGGTAGGTTATGTTTATCTTTTCCACTCTTGTTGGTTAGTTGGTATGATTTCGTTAACCAATTAGCTTTGATGCTGTTTTGTTTGGTTTCAGTGTACTGCAAGGCTAACTACACAGTTCTCTGAAGATATTTTTTACTGAATTTTGGAAAAAAAAACAACCTTTTTCCTCTAAGGTAAGCTGAATACTTTTCTAAGTGTAAAATAAATAATTGTGTATCATTATTTTGTTTTCATTAATGTGCTAGAATTTTTTTATTGCATATTTATTTAATTTCTGATAAAAAACAAGGTCTACACATAAAATTACAATTAACTACAAATCTGTTAGCTCAAGTTAAAAAAAATTCAAGTCATAAAGTAATAAATCTTCTAAGTATCGAGTCAATCTTGAGCTTGGGTTGAATAAATATATAGTTTTAAAACTCTTAGCTATGTTAATAAAAAATAAATATGTATTAATATTAATTTTTTTTAATGAAATAAGAGACATATCTAAAAAAAATTATGTTTTAAACTTGTTTTTAAATAGTTTAAAAAATTAACCCTTAGTAAATAATAGAATTAACTTTTAAATGCGCAGTAATAGTACCTCACAGAAACATTGATTTTGATACAATTCAACATCGTCTAGACTCTAGAGTACAGTTGTTCACTTAATGAGTTTTAAGATATTTTCTCGAGTTCTTTGGTTTGTTTCGGCCACAGTCTTACTAAGACTGTCGCGGTCTACACCTGAGTAGCAGGGCTGCCACTTATAGATCCTCAGGTAGAACTTCTCTTGGTGGTAACCTTCCCTAACTGAGGCTACGGGTGCTGATGATTTTACTAAACTGCCGCCGATGAAGGCGAGCATATTCAGGTTCTAACAGCCCTATAGAGAGATGCCTTTTACCAAGAATAGCATCAATTACTCCTAGCTATCTAGGAGATCCTGGATCTCGATGGATTTCTGTATTTTTCTTAGGAAATAATATATTTTAATACTTTTTAATATTAGTAACACTGTATTTATTATTTAGCACCGCGTCTTACTACCCGTTCGGGTTATACGCTAGTAACACTGTATTTCTTGTAAGGGTATACAAAGTCCACTTTTACAATTTGAAGTAAACTCTTATCGAATATATGAAATATTCTTGAAGCCTAGTCAATATTTACTGTCAAACAAACAAGTAAAAAAAAGTTTTAAATACATATTATGTCAGCTAAAATGTTAAGCATACAATTCCTTATAAATGTTTGTGGTGAATTTTAAAAACCTAGATTTTATGTATAGAAATTAAAATACTGTTCTGAAAATTGAAAAATGACTTGAAATGTATGTTTCTGTCTCTGATATGACTCCCTGCTTCTCACCTTCAATTTGAAGGTTCCTTGGTTCAAACTTAGGCTAAGGACTTTAATAATTAATTGCACTATTTAAGTGATTTTTTTACTTCATAATACACTTTTTATTAAGAGGTCTTAACAACCCTATTTTTGTTTTACACTCATCATAGGGTGTTAATAAATCTGCCTAGAGTTGTGATGTGAGATCGGGGTAGTCGCCTACTCCTCCATTTTTCTACTGTCCGATTCCGATTCCTTCAGAAATGGCTAAAGTATATTAATTAGTAGTAACAAATTTACTGCAGTAAAATGCTCCAATACATATTACTTCATGGGAAGCTTCTTTGACATTGTGAATCTATATTTAAATAAATTTGTTGAGCCAAATTACAAATATTGGTCATAAAGAATATATAGGATTCAAATTATATGTTTACCATATATTGTTATAATACTATAATTTTTTATTTTGAAGCTGGAGTCGGTCTGTAATTTATACCGACTCCGACCTTACAACCCCAGGAATATCTATATACAATTTCTTTATATAATTTTACCACTTCCTATTGTATTCATTGAAATATTTTTTTTGTAAAAACTTTCTTGCAACTCTTCAGTTTCAACCTCAGGGAAGTAATTTTTTAAGGCTTTATCAATCGTTGACACGGATGTAATTTTCCTGTTGTCGTATTTGACAACTTGTCGTTTTATGCTGCAATGTCTATATATAGGTTTTACACCCAAGTAATAGATGATTTCAAATAAGGATAATATACTAAACCCAAGGAATAAACTTAACATACCTCCACAATTAGCTGCATGATGGGAAAAAAATAGTTAATATAAGGTAACAGTATAATTTTTTTTAGTACCGCGTCTTACTACCAATACAGGTTATACGCTTATGTACTAATTACGCTAATGGGTTAGGGGTGAGTAAGGTTGAATTTAGAGGATGTGTACCCACATCTTGTTTAGATAGAGAGAGCGAAAAGCCATCCTCGGTACACCCGACTGGAATCGAACCATGATCTCCTCGTCATCGGCAGTCTAGTCTGTCACGAGAGTAGTGAGTAAGACCAAGTGTTAATGTAAAGGGTAAAGCATTTCAAGTGACAAACTTATCTCGTGTATTAAGTACTCACCTATAAAGTCTGTAATTCCAAACAACTCTCGTCTATACAGGCTGATAAATTGCTCTTGTTTGAAGAATACCACCACCTTGGTCCATCGTGTACTGCAAAGGAAAGTGTTTTGATTGTCAATTGTCATAATCATTACATAGGCCATCGCTTAACCATCAAGTCACTACAAGATTACATTCTCAGTATCACATATATTCTTCTCGAAAATTAGAGAAATCTGGTGAAAATGAAAAAGCAAATAACCACTCTTAAGAAATTTACAAACTAAACCAAGAATTTATTATTTTTTAATAATACTGCAAAGAACCGAAAATAGGCTGAATTCCCCCCCCCCCCCCC